>BMAU01000251.1:0-295072 GCA_019973935.1 Trichonephila clavipes | reverse complement strand
AATAAAAATAACATCAGTTTTGAAAAAACTGGCTTGCCTCTTTATCTAATTACCGGCCACCCACCAAGCTATGGTCGTTGAGTGTTATTAATGATAGGAAAAGTGACATTTCCGTAGCTAAAAATACAATCTCTTGTGTCACTGCGTTGAATATAAAACCCAGTTACTGAAATTTGATGTCTTCATTACAGAAATTTCAGTGATCGTAAATTTGATGTGATATATTGATCAAAAAGAGGACAATAGACATTTTGCTCTAAATATTATGATTTATTACTTGTGATTAGAGAAGAAAAAGTATCTGTCTGCTGTTTCAGTCACAATTTTCATAAGTTATTGTTTTGTATTTGCTGGAAAATAAGAATTTCTAAAATGTTTTACTTATTTTATTAGTATTTTTACTATTTTTATAATAATAATTCATCATGATGAATGTAATATAGAAATTTTTACTCACACTCGTAGAAATCCAAGAATAACTTTTAAATTAGCTCAAAGCTAGTTGAAATTAAAAAAAAATTCTTGTACATTAAATGTTATTTTGTTCGTAATGTTTGCTTTAATCGGCTGCAAATTAGCACCTAAGCCTTTGCAGATATGGCAAGTTCCCAAATGTGATAGAACCATCTAAGGGAATATCTCGCAACCAAATTTGGATGCTTGAATGAATTTAGTTCAATCTCTCTCAGGAAGCCAAATATTGCAGTGATTTATTTTTGCCTACAGTACCAGTGCCAAATCGATACTTAAGGTATCTTTTACATGCCACAGAATCATATGATTGAGTAATTACGATTTTTGTATCCAGAAAATCTATTGAGTCTAGCCAGGGTCGAACCCGCAACCTTAGGCTTACGAAGCTGGAACAAGCAGCGGCATGTAATGTATTACATGAAAAATATAATACGTAAGCATTAGTGAGGGATCGAGAATACGTTTCAGAAGATCAAAACTTACTTATACAGAAAAGATGTACTCTGGTACATAGATAAAGAGAAAATAAAATAAGAAATTATTTTTTTATGCTAAGTACTTCCGCACACACACAATGGGAATTATACTTAGGTATTTGAATTTTTTTATGTTAAAAAGTTGAAACAATTTTTATTAAAAGAAACATATATTTTAGTACAGTTGAATATTTTTTGTGAAGAGCGGACACGTATTAAATAGTTACGAAACATCAGGTACATTTAACAACTTCTTTAATATTAAATATTTAAAAAACGTACTGTCAAAACTGCAGTGCACGATAAAGAGGATGACGAAAAAAAAATGGATCGGACTAGTTGGATTATGCGGGGTGAGAGAGCTGGTGTTATAAAATGTTGCAATGTATAAGGGGCATTCAAATTAAACTCGGTCACTAGTGGAAAGTAACGGTATCGATTTTATTAACTCAAAATGTAGTTACACACAGTACACATACTTAAAAGTAGTCGCCAAATCTATTAGCACATTTACCATGCAGGAGAATAACGCCATTGGGCAACATGCCTGGGCGTTTCGACTTGGTGGCTCGTCTAAGGTTCTGTAAAGTGGCTTGATAACGTTAGACAATAATGGTGGTAAAAAAAGAGCAACATTTATATTTGCTGCCACTTATAAATCAAAAGAAAATTATAAAAAAATAAAAATGTGAGGATTTTAATTTAAGAAATGCCCAGGAGCTTCTTATTTGTTTCTAGAATATATGTTGTAAAAATGGTTCCAAATAGCTACTGGTAGAACATTTGCATATGGTTTAAATACAATAAAAATTATTAAAATTTCCATTTGTGCATTTTTTTAAAAATAAAAGACTAATTTTAAGTATTTTTTTCTAAAACAATTCTCGATTTTTGCTTCTTGGAATTCGAGAAGTACCTCATTTTTAAGATGGAAACTTTGATTAAATTCCCAAGCTGTTTATTTCCGATTACAGAATTGTTGTTATTTCTTGGAAAATAACCGCTTGATAAATGATGGTAAAAACAAAATGTAAGGAATTTATCAACATGCACTTTTTTTAACTATATTTTTACCACCATTTTGCTTTGGAAGCACATTACCATTGTGATGTTTTCTTACACGCAAATAATTCCAGGAAGGAATATAAAAGAAATGCGTATAATTTTATTATTGTTCTCAGAAAATAAAATGAAAAAAAGAAGAAAAGAATATTGAGAAATGTATAAATATTTTCACATCTGTAAGTGTAAAAATGAATATCTTTTGTGAATTCTTTTTTTAAAAAGAAATAAGGAACATAGAAAATTGCTTATTACTCACAAAAGTGAAAATATTTATGATTCTATTTAAGGTACTATTGCTCATAAAATGTGAAGTATTTTTCTTTTAAGGAATTTTCCGGAAATGGTATAGGGCAATTTTCAGAGTTCCAGTATTATATATATGTAATGAATTTATCTTCCACAAAAGTTGTTTTCATTTTTGGCAGTTAGTTTAATTTGCTTATCATGCTGAAGAAAATAAGATTTTTTTCTACAGTTTACATTTTGATTATTTTAAGGTATCGAATTACCCTAAAATTGTGAATATTGCCCAAAACTGACAAATTTTTTATGCTTTTATTTTATAAGCCATCTTATTAGATTTAAAAAATACCAAGTTTTTTAGTTTCCATTCACTAGAACAAAAACTACAAGTGTGTTTTAGTAAAAGTGGATGCCATAACTTTACATAAGATGTCAAACTTTAAAATGCGTTTTACTCGAAATGTGTTTTTTTTTCGAAAAACTCAAACGGGGACAGCGATTGCTCAAACCGTTTTTAAAATATTTTGCTGAAATTTTGTGTGTATATTCTGTATAACAGTAGAAGTGTTTTAACCTTCATATTTATCAATCACTGTTTTATTTCCAAATTTACAGTCCTTTATGTGAATTTAAATCCCTGTTTGCTTAAGCAATTTCATATAATAACTAAGATAAAGGGCTCTAGTTTTTGTAAAAATTAAAATATCCCTTATCCTGAAGGTCATTTCAAATAGAAATAACGAAGTAATACACCAAACTTGAAAAATTGAGAATTTCTTCATTTACCATTTGTACCCATTTATGTAATTTTTTGTAAATTTTTACCCATTTTTTCCCAATTTAGTAGTAATAAATTATTTTCTCTTTTTAATTTTAGCCTTTTTTTTCTTAAAATGTACTAAATAAATCTAAAAATCACAAAAAAATCTCCATATCACCACTTTTTTCAAAAAAAAAAGTTGTCGCAAGTAGTCGGACACATTAATTCAAAATTGAAAAAGACAAGTAAATCAACTTATTTATTTGGTAGTATTAATAAATATTTTGAGCATATTGATTGTAATAATAAATTATATGAGGTTTTATTTGAGTACAGATTAGCGGATTTAATAAAGGCAAAAAAATATTTTAAAATTTTTTATTGAAAAGTGTTTAAACTTTCTAACTGTAATACTTTTGGGATGGTTTGCTAACTTATTGTAAAATTTCACGAGAAGAAATGTGTTTAAATGTTTCACTAAAAACAATAAATTTAAGAAGACAAATAGAAAATATAGCAGATTAAATGTACTATCTTCACTATGTACTACTTCGGGCACTGTGAAAATTTACACTGTGCAATTAGTCTTCCTCGAATTATTTCACATGTGATTTTTTGGTTTCGAATCTTTTTACTTACTGTTTTGGCTAAACTAGATGTCACTGAAAAAAGAGGGGAAAATATAAGAAGATGTTTCCCTATTTTTGGGATATAGCACTGTGAAATACATACGTGTTGTATTTGTCGCAGGGAAAAGTTGAAATTATTTATTTCATCAAATCCCTAAAGGAGAAGATCAACTCACGCAAGATGTTAAATAACCTGTTTTTGAGGTCTTTTCCCTGTTGTAAGTAAGAGATTTTATCAAATCCCTGAACAGTTTCAGTGAAATGATGAAATGAACTAGTCAGGACTTGTATTGGCAAAATGTTATGCAGGGGGGGGAGACATCTGGGGGGCGAGTCCTTGTACTTCCTAACCATACAGGTAGTACTATTGATCCCCTAAATATCAACCCCATATCTTTAAAAAAATGGCACCATAGGATTAACATAGAGATTGATTACCAATCTAATTTTCAAATCATTTGTTAATTAGTTTCGAATAAATAATTTGTATTTCATTGTCCATTTTTGTATTACTTACCTCTACGTTTAATAATGCACCACATTTGTTAAATAAACACTTTTAAACTCTTGACAATATTATTTCATCATTTCACTGAAACTGCTCAGGGATTCGTTCAAATCCCTTACTTTTATAAGGGAAAAAATGACCTTGAAGAGACGTTATTTTATTTTAACATCTACCGTCAAGTGATCATCCCCCTTAGGGATTTGATGAGATTCCTAATTTAATCATTTTCCTGCGAGATATAAAATATCTGGTAGTAAAAGAAGTCATCTTAAGTACAGAACGATAGTAATACAGAAAATAATTGAAAAGTACCAATCAGTGGAATTTTCTGCAAAGGACGTCCTTCTGTGGAGCATCTCCCTGTACGTCTGTCTATTTTGTTGATTACATTCTTCCAACAGAGAAGAAAACTAATTCAACACGACAAACGCTGTCTCTCTTTGTTGCTCTCTGCTGTCTCTCTTTGTTGCTCAAGGAGAGACAGCAGAGAATGGGAGGTAGGAAGAGAAACAAGCGATTCTACCGTCCAGATTGCGATGTTGGACTCTGTGCAGTGGGGTGTTTTCGAACGTATTATTCCCTATCTAGAGTTTTGATTAATAAGTTTACAATCTATTATATAAATGCAAAAAAATGTTAATACTATTTGTAATTCAAGATAAAATGTAGGTATTCTAAGCTTTATGTTTATAAGTGGGAATTGACTCTAATGTTTAATGATTTCTGCCACAACAAAAGCCACAACTTTACAGATTACCAAATTTAAATAGATTTCTTTACGTTAATTTTTAGGAAATTTTGTATGCGATTGGAGTTATTATATTTAAAAAAATATGTTTCTCGGAAAATAGGCATAAAAAATTGACATTTTTTATCTGTAATCCCGAAATAAAATGAGCCCCTGGAGGAGGTTAAAATTACTCAAAGCCATGCATAAGCATGTAACTACTGACCGTATTTAAATGTTAAAGATAGAATGGATTACAGTAGAATACAGACAAGGTAATTTAGACTAAAAATATATCAATTGTTTTTAAATCATTATTTTCAAAAACTGTTTGATGAAAACAGAACAGTAAAAAAATCTTATTAATGGTTCTCTTTTGTAATAATTGTGATTCGTATCTGTAAGTGGTTTATTAAACACATTCTTTGAAGGCTTCACAATATCATTTCGCTTATATGTAGCATGCAAATCTTTAGGAAACTATTTATTCATGAAGTTTCAGTTTCCTCTAAAACTAAATGAGAGCTACTTTATAGTAAGTTATTTGAAGTTTAATTAGTTGGTTTTTCCACACTATGTTTGAACTATTTTAATGCATGATTAGACCATATTTTGGTCTCATTATGACTGTTTATTGAAAGTTTTATTATATTATTAATTAATTTTCTGGATTTAATAATAACCCTGATTTTATAATAATCAAATTTAAATGTAATGCTACGAAATTTATTTAAAACAATATACTGTAACTCCATAATTAAGTTATAATGCCTAAAACAAAATCTCCTATTTTATAATATTATCAGATTTCGGATGATATTGAACTTTATATTAATGATATGTCGACAATGTTTGTTATGTTTCTAAGCATAAAAATCAATTTATAAAGTTCTTTGACTGTCTTTTCTGAAAAAAGAAGCAATTTCTGTAACTATTTGTCAAGTTTTATCCGTTAAAGTTAATTCAATTCATGAAGGAGGAGAAAGATAGAATGGAATTTAGAAACTAAAGCAGTTAATTTTATATTTGAAGAGCATTGCATGTCGAATGATTTATCTATTATAAATTTCTGAAATGTGTATCAGAAATAAAATGTATCAACAGCTTGTTCGAAAATTGAGGAAATTAATGTGTACTGTAGTATAAAAAATGTAAGGGTTAATACGTATCTTAACATATTAAAACATATAATCAAATTTTTATAAAATAACTAAAAAAATTATTATAGAATTTAAATCAATATAATTTCCAAATTTATAAAAATGACAAAAAAATTGTGTTTGTAATGTATAGTTTATTTTAATTCATTTTCTCATTTCATAAAATGTTTGATGCTTAAAAAACTTAATAAAAATTATGCTTTTCATATATAGACATTAATATTAATAAATACTTTTGCAATTACTACGTTAAAGGATAAATATAATTATTTATACTTGTACTAAACATCAGAAGTTCTTTTTAAAATTTTTTTTCATAAAAGGAATTACATAAAATTAAGTAAAGATTTGTATCTTGATTAAATATTCTTTTATCAAATTAACTCATACGCAATAATTTTAAAAGTGCTAAATATTTCAATAGAATAAATCGAGAAAATTAGAATTAGTTTTTTAGATTTCACAATTTAATATTTAAGAATAATATTCTATTATAGTCGAACTGATTTTTGCATCGATTATCGAAATATTATCTACTACACTCATGTCCATAAATTAAGAATAATGAAGTTCAGGCAAAGAAAGCGACAGAAGCAAAACAAATTTGACTTCCTTGTAAAGTCTATTTATTAAACAAAAGGTAAAGAGCAAAAAAGATGCTATATGTTTGACATAATAAAAATTGCGATTTTTACTCCCTGGAGCAAATTTCAAAAAAGAACCTATTTACAAAAAACATTATAACATGGTTAGTATCATGGTTAATATGGAGTATGTCTCCCGGACGATGCAATACAGGCTTCACAACGCCTAGGCATGCTGAGTATCACATTATCAATCTGATCTTCAGGAATATTACACCACTCACATCAAGCAATGCCCTCCGAAGTTCCGGTACACAGGTGGGAGAGGGTTGACGGGCTCAAATTCATCGGCCAAGCATATCCAACACATGATCTATTGGATTCAAGTCCGGTGAGTATGCTGGTCAATCCATACGGGTGATATCCTCCGATTGAAGGCATTCGTCTACAATGTTTGCACGGTGAGGACGGGTGTTGTCATCCATAAACAGAAGTTCAGCACCCATGGCGCCACGAAACAAACATACATGTTGTTCCAGAATGCCATCCCGATAGATGTAGCCTTTAATCGTTACACTCTGAATATGCAGGTCATTTCTGGAACCAAGAATAATAATTCCTCCCCAAACGAGCCATCCTGCACCACCGTGACGGTGTCGTTCAATGGTGTTCTCTTGGTGGTAACGGGTAACTGGCGCTCTCCATATTAAAGTCCGGTAAGCATCAGACTGCAAAGTAAACCTGGAATCGTCGGAAAACATCACACAAGACCACTGTTGTGGTGTCCACAATGCATCCTCTCTACTCCAGGTTAATCGCAGGTGACAGTGAGTTGCGGTAAGTGGAACACATCTGACAAACCTACGAGCATATAGACCAATGTGCCCTAAGTGTCTGTACACGGTCTGCCTTGAAACTGACGTACCGGTAGCTAAAGAGAGTTGACGAGACAGGTCTGATGTTGTGCTCCGTCTGTTTCTTTTGGCAGTAACTGCCAAATGCTGGTCCTCATTCGGCGTTGTAACTCGGGGGCGACCTGTGCTGTAACATCTACTCACATTATCATCATCTCGGAATCGTTGCCAAAGCCTGAAGATGACACTCTGGGCGATTCCAAGTTCCTCGGATACTTCCAGCTGGGTACGTCCACATTCCAGTCGTTCAATAATTGTACCACGTAAAAAATCCTCCAACTACTTCCTTTGTGCCATGACTATGCGGTTATTGCACTGAAAGGCTTTTAAAGCGCTTGTGAACAATTTTACTTCTTTGCCACCAATCCTTATATACACGTCTCTTACACTCTAGTCCTTGTGACACAAAGGGTGTTTTTTTGAGAGGTATTGAACTTTAAATTGCAATAAAGCAACGATTTATTATTCGATTGACATGAATTTTTTTATTCGAAAGGTAATCTTGTGGCATTACATTTTAAATATGACTTCTGGCATAGGACTGCCACGGCTGGCTCGGATGTAGTCCAATCTGGACGTCCAATTTTCGATGACTTTTTCCAACATTTGTGGCCGTATATCGGCAATAACACGGCGAATGTTGTCTTCCAAATGGTCAAGCGTTTGTGGCTTATCCGCATAGACCAATGACATTACATAGCCCCACAAAAAATAGTCTAGCGGTGTTAAATCACAAGATCTTGGAGGCCAATTCACAGGTCCAAAACGTGAAATTAGGCGGTCACCAAACGTATCTTTCAATAAATTGATTGGGGAACAAGCTGTGTGACATGTTGCGCCGTCTTGTTGGAACCACAGCTCCTGGACATCATGATTGTTCAATTCTGGAATGAAAAAGTTAGTAATCATGGCTCTATACCGATCACCATTGACTGTAACGTTGTGGCCTTCATCGTTTTTGAAGAAGGATTCCACCAGCCCATATTGCGCACCAAACAGTCAGTTTTTTCTGGATGTAACGGTGTTTCGACATACAATTGTGGAAGAGCTTCACTCCAAATGCGGCAGTTTTGTTTGTTGACGTAGCCATTCAACCAGAAGTGCGCTTCATCGCTAAACAAAATTCGCTTATGAAAAACGAACATTATTTTCGAAATAAAATTGCACAATTTGAAAGCGTTGTTGAGGCGTGAGTCTATTCATGATGAATTGCCAAACGAAACTGAGAATAAATCCCTTGATAGCTGTTAAATCGGTCGCCATCTTGGAAAGTAATGCCAACTTAAACTTCTATACCTGGAAAAAAACACTCTGTACTATCCGCGCCATCTGGTGGTTTCCTGTAATTTGCATATTCTTCTTCAAGATGTGTGTGATAATTCTACAGGTGAAATTTTGGTTTTAGAGTTCAATTTCTGTGGGATTCTGAATTATCCTTAATTTATGGACATGATTGTATCTCAGTACTTTTCGAACTTTCAATATTTACGACCCAATTTTCAACCATAATTTTCATCCTTCCATATGTTTTTAAGACTCAGACTGTATATTCGTGAAGGAACACTCTGCCTTCCGGAGGGAGAGGGGGTTGCAATTTTTTTTTTACTTTTTCCAGTTACACTGGGGTTAATGTAGGGTTTATAACCAGAAGACTGTAATATTTAAGAATAAAATTATTTCGGATCTTAAAGAGACAAGAATTTCTAACTTCCAAAATCATGTGAGCTGGGTCTCAAGGGGGTGATAATCCCCCTTCGGGTGATTATCTCTTTAAGTATCAGCGTGAGCTAGAGGCGTAGGATTAACGAAAGAACTAGAAGGAAACATTATCTTAATATGACTTTATTAAGATATTCAATTTAAACCTTTAACAAATTAGATTATAATAATTTTTGTGAGAGAATCTACGATGGAAAAACACAATATATTTATAATAACGACTTAACCTAAATCGGACCACTATCAATAACTGAATCACTTACACTCAGTTCTAATACAATAACTGATCCTAATATTAAATAATAAATCCTACTTTGTTGTAGTATCAGTAAACGATCACACTAGTTTTAGCTGAGGTCTTGCGATAACTCGTGTGCAATGGTATGCACCTTCATTAATGGATCTTTATCACGTATAATTACTATTCTTCGCCACGTAACGTTATCTAAAACTTCTTCAAACTAGAACCAAGGACTGTTTACATTCCTCTAATTGCCCTCATTTGCCACAAATTGCCATCGGGCTTACTCTAACTTCTGATATTTAAATGGTTCTTAATTTACATCTTTCTTTCACACTTCACTTCTTGGATTTGGTTGGGAAAGGGTTGCCATTAATTTTGGCCCCAAAGAACCCAAAGGGCATGTTAAAGAAAAGACGCGTGAGCCCGTCACAGGGGTTATAATAACAATATATTGAATGCAATGATAATGCACTTAGACTAAAGCTACACTACGGCCATAGTAATAAACTGAACAAATAGTCAAAATAAGTATTAAATTTTGTATATATATATATATATGTGGGAGACAACAAGGGGTCCAAGACGTTTGTCTTACTTCACATTTATTTTAAAATTAAATAAAAATTAATTAAAAAGGTAGCTATTTTAACAGATAAGTTTGACGATGATCTGCAGAAGGTAACGCCTGCTCGCGCACCTCTCTCGTTCTCCTTTTTTCTCTCTTCTAAAAGTTTTGGTTCTACTTTCACTAGTTCAAAAGTTTCCACAGTTTCAGTTCTCATTAGCTGCGCCTGCGCGCGAAGACTGTGTTTTGCTTTTGGCTGCATGACAGAACGGCCAGCCTGACTGTACGCTGTCCGCAGCGGTACTTCCCTTTTTTTCCTTTTCCATCGAGACCAGAGGAGAATCTGAAACATACAAAAAAGACGGAACAGACAAGGACTATACGACAAATACATAGAGATTTAACATATCATAATTTTGCTGCACTAAACAGTTTCTCCATCATGTGAAGGCATCTCTTCGACATCCGGAAGGTTCCACAGGAAAACATTGTGTTTCACAGGCATAAGAACGTCTTTTTTAACAAGTTGATCTTTGGTTGAACGCATCGATATTTTCCTCTGTAGAGTTCTGGACGTCTGTTCAAAACGATTTCTCTTTTTCCTCCGTTTCCACTGCCAGGGCTGGAAGATTTTTCGAAGCAACGCAAACCGTCGATATTTACTCTCCATAGGTGAAGGGGCGTTGAAGTTCACGGAACTCGTTTTCATGGCACCATTTACTTTCTTACACAATACTATATCAGAACATTTTTTTCTTATAATACTCAATTTTAACTTAGTACTCTTAATTTTATTACATTTATAATCCTTAATTAGAGAACTCAAATCATTTCTAGTATTAAAGTTTTTAACATGTGACAAATCACAACTAGAGTTTTCTATCACATTTGAAAAAGAAACATTTGAAAAAGAAACAGCACTAGGATAAGCATAAGCACCTAAATCTGCACTCAAAGAGGATTCACTTTCATTCAATAAAACATCGCTCTTTGCGTGGCCTAGTTTCTTTATTTCAGCATATACACTGAGATGTATAATAAATTCTTCGGTCAAGGTCGGTGATATTGCCGTTCGAACACTTAGACCGGAAGAGTGTTTATTAAGAGAAAGATTTATCGGTTTAACTTCTACCATTCGCTGTTCGCCAAAACATGAACTTAATGTTATTATTTCTTCGGAAGGTTTTTGCACTCTAATTAGTGAGGAATTTAAAACTGGGATCTGGCAACCTGAATCGATCAAGGCTGTTACGGGCTGATTTTCCACAAAAATGTTTACGTATTGAAATTGTTCGAATTCATCGCTATTTTGTTTTTCGCTCTCGATTTTCAAAGTATTCACGTTTATTCTATTATGGATGTGGTCGTTAGATTCTTTAGGTTTAAAACGCTTCTCACAGTCTCTTGCGTAATGAGATGAATCACCGCATATATAGCAATTTTTATTTTCTCTTTCAAGATATTGGGGATAGTTCTCTTTAATCTTTGGTTTAAAGTTTTGGGATCTATTTTTAAAGGGGTCTTGGGTATATCCATAAGTAATATGAATTTCTTTATGTGATCCGCTTCTAGATGAAATATAAATATCACACTCTTTAGCTAAATCAATAGGCCTAAACCAATCTTCTGCTTCTCGAATGCCAATATGAGTTGCAGTTTCCTTATTTAAAGTTTCAAATAATTTATCAGAAATTATAAGATCACGTAGAGATTCAAAGGAATTAACTTTCCTTAACGAACAATAATATTGGAAGTTTGCCGTCAATCTTGCAGCAAATTGGATGTATGTCTCGCCTGATGATTTTACAGCATTTTTAAATGAGTTTAAACACTCGCGAAGGGTTAATTGGAATTCTCTGAGTACTATAGATTTTAGTTTTTCATAGTCATTTAATTCCTCTTCTTTAATATACAGTAAGACGTTATGAGCTCTTTCGCCCAGAAGATTTATATTCGTCATTTATTTTCTTGGTTAAAAATGCGCGTTCTAATGATTGGAAGAACAGATTAAAATTTTCAGATCTGGTGGGAACAGGAAGAGATAAAGTTCTAATACTTTTTATCATATTTTCTATGTTAGTTTCGAACTGTTTATCTTCGACTTTAGCTGCAGGAGTTAAACTTAATGCTTTATTTTTAGCCGTTTGAAGTTCGACTTCTTTTTCCAATCTTGCCAACTGAAGTTTCGCGAGCTCAATTCTCTGTTTTTCTAAGGTTACCTCTCATTCGTTTCGCGATACTCTCTCATCTATACAGTTTTGAATTAAAGTTTTAACGAAATCTGGATCACTTTCAAATGTACTACTGTTCTCAATTTTAGTCTTTAGTTTAGCTATGATGTCCGTACTCTCCACAGTACCGTCTAGATCCTCAACAACTCTTATGAGATCCTCTTTAAGAGCGTTTTTATACATTTTAGAAAAATATGTAAAGATCCTACCTTTTTTTTTCTAGCTCCCTTGTTGCTCGCACGTACGATGTATCCAATAATTGAAGAAAAACTTCGATTTCACAGATCTCACCTCTTCGCAGGTAATATAGTTGAAATTGTTCGAATTGACACCTCTTCGCAGGTGTTTATGTGAGTGGTTCCAACCTCTACACAGGAGGAATATTTGTCGATGGTTCGTTGAAAAATACACCTCTACACAGGTTATTTTATTCAACAGTTCCAACCGCTACACAGGCGGAGTATTCATGCTGAGTTCAAACCTCTACACAGGTTGAACGAAGTTTCCAAAAAATGGCGGAGCGTCTCCTTCACGGACGCTTTTGTTCCTTGTCCAGACTTTGGTTCAAAATCGAATTTTTATCGATCCCGGCCGAGCCCCCATAATTTGTGGGAGACAACAAGGGGTCCAAGACGTTTGTCTTACTTCACATTTATTTTAAAATTAAATAAAAATTAATTAAAAAGGTAGCTATTTTAACAGATAAGTTTGACGATGATCTGCAGAAGGTAACGCCTGCTCGCGCACCTCTCTCGTTCTCCTTTTTTCTCTCTTCTAAAAGTTTTGGTTCTACTTTCACTAGTTCAAAAGTTTCCACAGTTTCAGTTCTCATTAGCTGCGCCTGCGCGCGAAGACTGTGTTTTGCTTTTGGCTGCATGCCACACACACACACACACACACACACACATATATATATATATATATATATATATATATATATATATATATATATATATATTGCTACTCTTAAATAATAAATATGATAAGTTACTTTAAGCAATAAGATAAGCATTATGTTTCCTTCCTGATTTTTAAATTGGAAGAAATTGCGAAATTGCAAAATGATTTTTGATTATATTAAATATTTTTTTTTTCTCAATCGTTCATTTCTAATACAAATGTCAGAGAAAAATAGTCTTTTTTCTGTTGCTGTCTATCTTATATCCATCTAATATGGCATTTTCACGGACATCTGTGTAACCGTTTGTGCTCAAATACTTTTTTTATTATTAAACCTTTCTTTGGAAAACTTCACCCTGCAAGATTAGCTCAAGGAAGTTACTAGCAGTAATTAAACTTTTGCTCTTAATTTAGTATTGATAAATGAACTATCAAATATATTGGGCAGTACTGATACATTTATATAAGTACTGTTATATGAGTGTAATTGCATATTTTATTTTTTATTACGGTCAGATGCTTTGTTTTGCTTTCTTTCAGCAAATTAATAATTTTTAAATCAACCATCGCCAAAGTGGTGGCCAGTGAGAAAATTTCGCTGGTCCCCAGAAAAATGTAGAATACACTTACTCATAACGCTATGTTTTAAGATGGACTGAAACATAATATAATTCATAACAATACACGAAAAATTATAAAATGCTACTTCATAGAATAACGCATTTCATAGAGTAACACAGCGGTAAATATGTCGTCTTGCTGTAGCTCATTGTTTTTAGCTACGTGTTTTGTTTCGTCTCGTTTTGAATTCTTCTAATGTTTCACTCTCCTGTGTGTCGCATATGTATATCAGTTGAAGCATTCAAAGGTAGACTTACGGACGCATTGAGTTCAATATAAAATATATTCAATATATGTGAGTTGGGTTCTTAAGGAAGTTTTTCTGTATTTTCTTTTTTGTAAATTTGGGTTTTTTTAAAAACAGATATGATCCTAAATCTTAACCATGGGCAATTTTCTTTTATTTGATATTTATTGGGATAAATTTATTTCAGGTACATTTTGTGTTCTTAGATCACAATGTTTTTTATAAACATATTAAACACATAAAAAAAATTCCTATTAGTGCCCCACGGGATTTAAATTATAAATTTATTGGTCCGTGAGATCAAAAAGTTTGGCAACTGTTGTTTTAACTAATCTTTTATTTTCGATATGCTCACGCCCACCACATAGGGATTCTAACCCCCCGGGAGGTACTCCCCCCAGTTTGAGAATCGCTGTACTAGTTTATTTAGATTCCTTCTTATGGAAAAAATACCTCATACATACATCTTAGAATGCGGAAATCATGCAAATTACAAAATAAGAAATCCCGAAGGTATAGAAATACAGCAACTGAATACTTTTAATTAAATAGAAAGAAAAAATGTGAAGAAAAATTTTTAACAAAATATTTTATGCAGAACATGCATTAAAATATAATAGGTAGTATTGAAAGGTTAAGTTTTCCAAGAATTCTTTCCCAAAATTTCTTTCATAAAAATATAGAAGCAGCTGTTGGCTATTAAGTCAGAGCATTTTGACATTTATAACATTTTTCATAGTAAATTAAAAATACCTCTGATATCGCATATATATTTTTTAAAATATAAAATTTGGGGGAAAGGAAAATGTCTCTCTCTTTTGTAAAGACATTGCTTCTACTGATTAAAAGTTATTATTATTAAATTCTTTTGCATAAACAAGATTCCTAAGCAATTTTCCAAATTTGATTAGTGTCGAAAAAAATGGAACAGACAAATGTTTTAGGTCATGCGTTTCAATCATATATTAGAATGTTTATTTCAGTTAAAATATGACACATTTATTGTTTTACTGAGGTTTTAGATGAGTGTTACACTAAATAATTCTTTTATGGTATTAACAAATAGTTATAACTTCAACGAATCTATATGAATTGTAAAATATATTTAAAAAATATGACATGTGTGCTGTCAATTTTAGTACGAAATATTTCCAACAACAAAATTCACATACTTTTCCCCTAGAGTTAAGAATCATATTTCACGGTACAAATTGGAAAAGGAAAAATAGTTCATGGTTTCAAAACCATAATATCTTCTATGGAATATACACATGTTTATATTGAGAAAAATAGTTTTTTTTGGCCTATAGGAATTCAAAAGACTAGTAAAATAAAATCTAGAGCTTTTCCATAAATAATTTTTATACATATTGCATGGTGTATGATTATTCGCACTCAGATATTTGATTTATAGATTATTAATGGCATAAACATAAAATATTTTCGAAATAGGCTCCTATACCGAAGATTTATTTTTTTACATTCAATCACCTTAGGCTAGAAGGTTTCAAAAACCAAGAATCTCACAAACTTCAAATAAACTGTGATGCTGAGATATTTTTTCTACAACACCAGTAAAAGTTGTTGAAATATCAAAGCAGTTTTTGAATGCGTCATCCTCGATAAAAAATGAGAGAATAAGAAACAAGATATGTTGTACTTAATAAGTTTGATATGTATAGAATAAAACTGTGCATGTATTATTTCATTCCAGAACATTTCAACTCTACACTACGAATATTGATGTTTTTGTGTGACTAAAATTCATTTGCAAGTCTAATGATTTCCAGTTAGGTAATAAAAAATGGTGCAACTTTTTTTTGTTGGAATTTTATAGGAAGGAGTGTTACAAATGATCACTCATATGATAATCATACCTCTGAGAAAAAATAATTAATTAAAATTATTATGGAGATGTATGGGAAAATCTAAGAAATATTCCCCAATTTGTACAAAACGAAACCTAAAGGGACTTTATCCCTCTTATGTAAATTTTAAAGAAATTATATAAATTGTTATTTCTCTCTCTCTCTCTCTCTCTCTCTCTCTCTCTCTATATATATATATATATATATATATATATGTCTTATTTATTTCGGAAACCCTCCTTTAAGGTAGATTAAAGCTATATAGTATGATTTCAAAATCTATAATATAGATTGAACTATCAAGCGCGTATTTTAACACAAACATATATGCTCTTAGTCGAATTTCATAAAACTTCTGATATGTAAAGTAATACATTAAAAACTATATATGATGTGCATGTAATTTCTTAATTACATATTTCTATTTTCTTTCGTTGAATTATCTAAAATCGAAATTTCAAATATCAGACAATTTTGAAGAAATATAATTTTAAAATCTATTTTTTACAATGCAAAATACATGATTTTTTTAACTTACCGTGCATAAAATGTGAAAAAAGGAACAAATAACATGAAATAATTAGAGAAATTACAGCTTAAAAATCAGAAACCAAAGTTTAACCCTTTATCGGCCGACGGTACTTATAAGTAACACTCATTTTAAAATTACATAAAATAATCATTTTTACGAATATTCTGACGATACTTAGCAGGAATATTCTTTGAAATTAACTTTTCCAAGGTATATGACAGCACGGGTTCTATGATGAGTATTTTAACGGGGAAGGCGAATAATTTTGTAGCAGAAATTGCGTTTTCAACTGAAAGCGTTTTCAGTGGATTGCGAAGATTATCATTTTTGTCCTGGAAAAATAGTTAATCTCAAAATTTAAGTGCCTTATTTTTTGTATGTTAATGAAGACCTTATAAAACGATTTGACTATTTATTTTAAGTGAACACTGTATATTATTAATTTTACAGTTGAATATGTTTAATTAATGAATTAGCTCTAGCGGATTAAATTTCCCAAAGTTGAATATTTTGCTTATGTATATCCCTCAATTTTCAATGTAGTGATCGAAAAAAAATATATTGCATGAAAAAAACTGCAGTAAATCATATTGCGGTCGATAAAGGGTTAATGGTCAAGTGCTATGTGTCTCTTGAAATGGAATACCAGCATGTATGAAATATACGAATAGATGAAACATGTTGCGATAGATTAATAAAAATAAGAGGACTAAGCTTGATTTGATAAGTCCGGAAAGAAACTACAGAAAAACTTTTTCCCCATGAAAGAATTAATTAATCTGGCTAAGAAAAGAAAAAAAAACTAATCTCACAGTATTTCTCGATCTTACAAGACGCGACGTTGCTTATTGGGGAAACCATTGAAGCATTGTTTGGTTTCATTACAATTTTCCTAACATTTACCTATTAAAATTTAATGTTATGTATCTTAAATTAATGGCACTTTGTCTTTCATTAAATGCTGATTATTTTTCATTTTTAGGTTTTCTTATACATCACACTATGTCTCCGTAGTGCCACCCCTTCATTATAGTGGTTAGTAATGTTGACTGTTGAGCCGTTAGGCTTGAGTTCAAATCCCTGAGAAGACATGTATGTTTGTAAATGTATAGTGCCTTTGTGGCATGTGGTACTCTAAATAGCCGTCGCGCAACTAGTCATCTCGTGAGGTTTGGAGGGGGAAGAGAGGTGAGAAAGGTGCTTCAGGGTGCATTGCCTCATAATTGGGGTGGAGCGGAGCCAAATCATACTGTCATCTGTATGATGTTCAAAGCTACGGTTAACGACAGGCGTAAATCTGCAGGTATTCGTCGCGATGAATTTAATGTGTCTCGATCTGAAACCGTCAAAGAGGTGTCATTAGAAACAGCAACATGTCTTGGTAGTGGAAAATGGCAGCGGTAGTCGAACAGTCATGACTTGTTTCTATTGAATCGTGGATTGACGTCCTGGCATCACTGAAGGCCTACTCTGTAGAAAGGGGCTACCTATTAAAAGTCTTTATATTGGGGTTGCGTGAAAGTATGGATAATAGAGTATCAGCGCAGGTGGTATTCTTGTCATTTGACCGAGGTTCAACATTACGAGGCCCTTCGTCAATAGTCTTCGTGTAGTTTCAATGTGTGACGTTAATAAACAATAAAATCAAATCGAGTATTGGAAAACTTATGCTAGTTTAATTTAGCTATTCAAGGCCTTGTGTTATGTGATTTTTTTAAAATTCAAATCTAAAATGGTAAAAATAGTAGTTTCTGAAAAATTAGATTATGTTAATTATGTCTCATTTGGCACAGCGAATTTGTGTTCCGTCATACAAGATTATGGAACATTTTAAAATTCTATTAAGTGTTTAAAGATGTTAATGGTACATAAAATCAAAGGAGATTGAAACTCTTTTGATAATCTTTTAAAAAAGCGTTCAATGCACTGCGCATTTATAGAAAATATATGAACTTTTTTTCGTTATGAACATCGAATAAAAGAGACAGATTTGAATTTATAAGAAATTTAATTTCAATGGATAATTAACTATCTGTAGACAAAATATCATGTTAAAATACATCTTTAATATGTTATTGTTATAACAGTATAATTTTTCCAAGTCACTAATTTTTGTTCTCAAACATGCATCTTATTTTTACATGGTCAATATGTTGGTATCTATCTTTTGTAATCAAACACGTATCTTATTTTAAGATTGAAGTCAAACAGAATTTATTTCTATTACATATTTTAATTGAAGTACTGAATTATCAATACGTGAGCTGGCTATTGTCTAAAGTGTCGTTTAGATTAACAATTGTACTAAGCGAATAGAATTGCTATGGGTCAAGCTGCTTGTATCCATCTTTTTTGGACGGTATGTTTGATTAATCATATGTATACATGTGATGTAGCGCATTTGGAATAAGCAGTTGTGACGGATCTGTACGGCACTTTATCACTAATACTCTTTGGAAATTGTAAATCCGCGTATATTTCCAACCAACTCTAAAAGAAGAAACCGGGATATGCAAATTAGTCAAAGTATTTAAGGAGAGTGTTGTAAGTTAGTAGCGAGAGGTTATACGCCAAGAAAAAGGTTGACGGAGTTCTAAGAAGATTGTGCGATTAGCGTCTCGCTGATTATTAGGCAGCGATCTACAATTGGAAAGTTTGCTCCGCCTGGAAAGTGAGGAAGTAAAATGCAGGTGACATTTAACTTCAGATTATCGGATCATAAGAGTAAATATATAATAAAGTTAGTAATAAGTTAATGAATGCTAGTAATTCAAATTACGTGTATTTCTCAGTCCTCTTATTTCGGTAGTCCCGTTCGGTTCGATATTGAGTTTAATACTTGATAAGTATCATATTTCGTGATTTAATTTAATAATAAGGCTCAATCACATTGACGTAGACATCTTGATAAATCTTTGTAATTAGATGGTCGATAATTTATTCAAGTAAATAAATATAATTTGTTATTGTAGAAATGTCGTCTGGTCGTTCTTTGGCTCCATCCAATCTTGGTGTCCAGGATGGAATCCAGGAGGATTCCCACACAGTTAACCATGAGTATAAATTTTATTACTGTTTTTTCTCGTGTAAAGTACTATGGTGTTGTTCTCATTTCGTAAATTGTACTCATAACTGTTAATAGTCTTTTAATTAATAGTCTTTTGTTAATCTACAAATGAATAAAATTTTATCCCCCGCATGCACGTACACACATGCTACGCATACGGAAATAATGCGTGACAAACACTGATTGTGGATGAATTTATTAGGTGAAGTTACAGGTAAAACGAATGAAAAGGTACAAACTTTTTAAAGCGCCAATTTTTTGTAGCCGAAAGTAGTCTTCACCAACATCAAAAGAAGCGTTCCGTAGTTGATATGTGGATTATCAAACATAGTAATTTTATATTATTTCATGCTTTATGTTATATAATATATTGAATAATAGTCACTGCACAGATTTAATGTAATTAATTGTTTGCATTCGCATTTCCATGCTTCAGATGAATATTTGTAAGTTCCTGTTCCCTACAAGGCTGCATACGGATGAAGTTAACTTCAGAATGCACTTATGTGGTGATCAAAAAGAGCTTCACACACGAATTCAACACGGTATATCCGTGTACATATCTCATAGCAAGAAAAGTCAAATTTAGTCATCTCTTCCATCTTCTAAAATTTCGCTGAATGACTTTCCAGCTTCTTACGGAATTACTGTATCGGGTGTTTGGATAAAGCAACATTACATTCACAAACGTATTTATTTTTGTAAACGTTCTAAAATGTTGAAACGAAAGTATGGAATTGTAAGAAAAAATAAAGATAAAAGCAAATCTCTCTCTCGCAATGAGATAAATAAGTATATTATCCTTTTTTAATACTTAGATTTTAACTTAAACAATCTTAAGATATTGAAACATATTCTAGTTAATGACATATGGTACGGGACAATATAACTGGGATAAAGGAGTTAAGTATTTCTTTAAATTTTCCGTTTGAGTTAAACACATAGGGAGATTTTACACCTGATCCCACTAGAAGATAATTTCCAGGTCTCAGAAGTAGTAGAATTTTCTAGAGTTTAACTAATTAGTAAATGTTTGCCAACAACTTTATGTAATGAGTCAGGATAATTAATGCGCAGTTGAGACGAGTAATATCCGGCAATAAGTCACTGAAGACATTTTCTGGCTTTATTAGAAAATATTTTTCTTTAATTTTGACAGCTTCATTCATTTATATAAAACCATCCCTAACTATTCTATATTATAAACTATGTTACCAACTTTCTAAAACTGTTTTTAACTATAGTTCATATTTCGTTGCTCTGAAAAAGGCATAAATTATTCAAGTGGCTGAATATGTAACTAATTTGCTTTCTAGTGCTATGTAAATTAAACCGATTTTATAATATGATGAATAAACAAGTACTTTTCGAACAAGTGTTATTATATAAACACATGATTGTTTCCTCAGCACTCGAATAAAAGGAGGACCATAACCTACTATATGCAAATTAAAGCAGTTTAATTACATTTACAAATATTCAAACGGATTTCTTTGAGATTTCAAATAATGAAATTTTCCACTGAAGCAGGAAATAAAGGGACCAGTAATTTAGGTTATACAGTAATTTAAGCATAATATATATATATATATATATATATATATATATATACAAAGCTTAAATGGTAACACACATACTTTACCTCTTAACATAAACAGTTAAAATGTGCGCTTAAAGTATAAATGCAACGCACACATACTTTAACATGATAATTCAATTATTTCTCAGAAACGTCCCTCTTTTATATACGAAATTGTGAAAACTCTTTATTGATAAATTTCTTTTTTATAGACATGGCCTTTTTAATTTGGTTTTAAATCTACAATATGTTATAGTTACTTTAAAAAAGTCTTACCCAGAAAGTTTTCCTTTTGTTAGAGAAACAAAATCTTGATTTACTTGCAAACAATTCAAGCTCCATGATATTCCTTGCCACTAATATCAATAAGGCAAAAAGCCTTCAAATAAGATGTGTTTTTTTTAGCTTTTTACTATTAAATCTTTCAATTGTTCATCTTTTATATTAACCCTCTGAGTGGATGACCCGCTAATTGAATTTCACTTCGAAAGCGGTCTACTTTTTCAAAGCTAGTGGTAGCGAAAATGTATCTGTTGAATTTCGCGAACTGCTTCGAAAGCGCACCGCAGTTTTATGCCTCCCCCCCTTAAAACTGCGAGAGGTCCTCAAATGGTTTTGCAGGGGATGATTTTATTGCTTTTCGGTTTCTGTGTTGTTCGAAAGGGGAGGTTTCTCATTCACAGCTGTGGCCTAGGGCGAGGATTGTGAAATGGACATTTTCTCCACTTCACGGCCAACAGAAACTTCTCCCAGTTTATTGCAAATATATATTTCATATATTTGGAAAACTTGCTCAATTTCTGATCTAAAAACCAATTAGGTTTTAAAAAATTTTAATTTTCTGAGTTTTGCTTTTAAATTAGGTTTCATTTTAAAGCATTTTTGAATTCCTAGATTGAATTAATTAAAAATATTTTTTTTTAACACTATCCATTATTTCGTGTGAAATGTCTATTAACTGCAATTTTAATTTCTAAAATCCTTTCTGTTTGCTTATGTTTTTAAGTTTTTGAGTTTTCTCACATTTACGTAATTAAGATTGATTTAAAGACCAATTTATTTTTTGACACATTGTTTATATAATTTAAAAGCTCTTTACTTTGTTTTCATTATTTTTTTTCCTTTTGAAAAATGCCATGACCAAAATGTACGCAGGCTACTGTGATAAATAATACTTGAAAGGGATGGAATATGACTGAAAATGGTAAATCTAAAATCCAGCTTTCAGGTGATATTACAATTAGACTACAGAATGCAAATGTTGCAGAATGAACTAAATATTTCCCTGACGTACCACAAACTACATTATAATAAATATATTGTAGTACTACATTACAGTATTTTAAAGTCATGCAACAAAAACTTAAACTTGCTTACCTGCCACGATGGGGAACTGAGAAAAAAAAATATTATTTACAATATTGGTGATTTCTGGATTACGTTTGTATCACTACTATTTTCTGTATAAATATTTTGCATTTAAAACTCTTGAGAATATATAAGGTTCTGATAAAACGGAATAATTGATCAAATTAACAATTGTTATCAATATTATGTCGAAGAAAATTTTGAATTAGAAAAGATATTTTCAGTCATATTTATTTCAAGTAGAATTTTCATGTAGAACAAAAGTTGGATAGTAACATATTTAAAAATTAAAGCTTTACAGGCATTGGAATTTTTTTTATGCCTTTACAAATTTTAAATGTGTTTTTCTCAGATTTTTAATTTTGAAGATGAGAGTGTATTCTAATCCCTTAGGCGTTTTTCCTGTTCAAGATAGAGTCGTGAAATATATCTTGTAAATATTTCCTAACATATTTTCTAGTAATTTGCTTCTAAAATCTAAATATTTCTTTTCCCTTAATTTTTTTTACAAATATTTTATCCAAGTTTTTGATGTTTCACGACTAAATCGTAAATATAAGAAACAACAGTCAAATATCACGAGTGCAGACGGCGCTCGCTGATATTTGAGTGAGAAAATTACAGCAGCATAAAATGCAACCTCGTTTGAATTATGTCTAATGTGCATATTTGGAACTGTTTAGCGTACTCGAATTAACTCAAGTGCACACGCCAAGGGTTTATATTGCATTCTAAGTCAACACGGTGGCTACAGACGAGCGACTATGTAATTTTGAACCGTGGTTAAGTGACGAGGACGATACCTGAGCTGATAACTCCCCTTCCAAACTTCCACGTCACACCAACGTGAGGACTTTTGACCTCGACGTGTTTAACGTGCATCAGCTCCTCTTCAACGCTAAACTTTTGTGGTACCAGGATCGAACACTGGGCACGAGTTCATAACCATGACCATCAGGCTACCTTGGCCGCAAAAGAAAATAGCAAGTTTGAAAGAAATGTAATGAGAAGTATATTTGAAGAAATAACTTCAAAACCTAACGAAAAACCAAAATATCAAAATTTATTTTAGGAATAATAGTGAATATAACTTCGTACACCTAAAACCACTTTACGCAGTGTATTTTGAAAGTGAACGTTTCCCCTTTTAGAGAAACTTACTACAATTATGTCAAATTCCTTTCGTTTTGCTCTAAGGGGATCCCCGAAACAACGTAATTTTTTTGATACACAAAATTACTTATGGTTGAATCTAATACAATTCCCTTTTTTATCATATAAATTGTGTTTGAATAGGAGATGGTTAGTTAATAAGAACATTTAAAACGTGTCGGCAATCTATGGACCTGTGTCACGTGGTACAATTCTTAGTGTCACTCAGCACTACTCTACAAATTTGTCAATTCTTGAGTGGATGGAAGTTGATAATAGACCTTATTTGACAAACATCTTCTGAGTTATGGACATTTATGGAACTACAAAATAATCTGAAAGATAATTCTAAGGATAAATTTACAGCTATTTTGTAAATAAATGAATGTTATTGCTAGGGGATTTAATTGTTGAAAAAAGAAAATTGCATGTACTCTTCTTTCCACTTATGATTCGGCATATCAAAGTAAAAAATCTTTCCTAATATGAAAAATATTTCGACTCCGTAAAGAAATTATTTAACAACTGAATGCTCAGAATTGTGTCCCGCATTATACCCCTGGTTTTGCGATATGAAAGAAGAGTGGTGAAAGAGTTAATTCGCATTACAATTTTTATTTAACCGTAATGAAGGGAATAATTTATATTTCATTTTGTCTATTTCTTATTTAAATAAATATGTTGGAAACATACATTTTTAATTTTTTTTATCTTTGTTGAAGAAATAGTAACATTTTATATTGTTTATTTTTATGTTAATAAATGTATTTTATTGATCCATAATTAATATAAAATAAAACTGTAAATCTAAATTATTTACCTCTATTCTTTAAATCTGCAAATATTACCGTAAGAATCGAAGGATTTCAAAAATTTTCTACTTTGTGGCACGCTGAATGATACTGACAGATTGGTTTGGCACGTCTTAGCTACACAGTTGCCGCCCCTGTTTTAAAATGTTGGGTAAGATAACCATTATATTTTTAAAATTTTATAAATATACAAAAGGAGAGTATTTTGGCAATACATGTTTTAAAAGGAGTAAAGTTTATTAGAACGAAATATAAAATTGCGTTAAAATTATTGGTACTCTATCAACCGTACTTCTTTATATATTTTTATATATATATATATATATATATATATATATATATATATATAAAGTACGGTCGATAGAGTACCGTAGTTACTGCCAACTCGTGACAATGAATTGGAAATTAAGTTCACAATTCATTGCTATTAAAATATATAAAATTTTACATGACTTAATTTTGTATTTGTTATTTTTATATTCCTTACTGAGAGAGAGAGAAAGCAACAAATGGGAGTTCATTAACTGCCAAAACTGCAGAGGCCTGGTTGTTTACTCCACAAGCTCCTACCTTATGCTTACTCTGCCCTACTAAGTAAAAATGCCGTCTTCTGCTCGTCAAGATCATGGAATTTCAGATATTGTTTTCCATATATTTTAAATATTAGTTTTCTAACTTCTACATCAGCCTTTTAATAGTCTAAACTCCTGCAAAGAAGTCTGAATTCAAAACTATATAAAAACTTATTATTCCCAACAATGTCATTTATACCTTTATTTTTTATAATCTATGAATGCGTTAAACTATTAATTTGTTATCGCGAGACTATTTAATATTAAATGCGAAAAAAAAACGAATAAGTTTCAAACTGAAACTTAAATTGAATTTTTCAAAAATTGTCATCGATATTCTCATAACTTTTACATATTGTCATTTTAGCATATCACACATCTATCTTCTATGCAAAAATCTATTATAAGTTTATCACATGTTTCAGCATATTTTTACTCATAACATGCAGTTTTCAACCACATTGTGAGGCCGCGGTAGCCTAATGGTCAAAGTAACGGACTCGTAGCTGGCGTGTCATGAGTTTGACCCCAGCACCACTGAAGATCCGCCGTGTAAGGGAGCGATGCTCAAGCTTCATCCTCGTCACTTGACCATGGTTTAAAATTACGAGGTACGTCGCCAAGTGAGTGAATATTAACGTCGCACTGTTCAGCTACACGAGGGCTTTTAGTGGTGGACCTCGTAATTTTGAAGCATGGTCAAATGACGAGGGCGACACCTGAGCTGGCACCCCCTCTCCTAACTACCACACCTCACCAACGAGAGGAAATTTCAGCTCTCGATAGTCTAACGTGCATCGCTGCCCTACACGGCGAGTCTTTTGTGGCACTGGGCTCGAACTCGAGACATGCCAACCATGATTCGATAGCTTGACCACCTGGTACCCCGTAGAGAAGAGAGAGAGTGCGACTTTAATATCCCCTCACTTAATTCAATTATATGAAATTTAAGGAATACTTGAAAAAATATTAGAAGTCGAATATATATATATATATATTAAAAAATTAATCTAATGATAATTTTAAATATCCAAAGAATTATTAGTATTTATGGTAAATATATGTTTTTCAACTGAGTATGTGAGACACGCATAAATATCTTTTTCGAAATTCCAATGCAGAATTTTAGTGGAGCTAATACAAAATTCCTAGTTTTGCATGGTTAAGATTATAAAAATGTCCAAATTTTTTAATAACCTTTTCTTCAGTCAACCACTAATGGAACATGGATGATGAGGGATTATGCATAAATATATATTTTTTTAACTTGAATTTAAAAAGGATCTATATATTTATTTATATGCAAATGTTAAATGTAAATTTGTCCAGATGCTTTTAAATACTCTTTATTTGAAGATTCAAGTTCAAAAATATCAGCTTGAAGTTAAAGCTCTCTTTGAATGAAATTAATGTTCAGATATTCAAAATTGAAATATAATTTGTTATCTGAACAATACAAAACAAGGGATTCTATGTAAGATGCCCTGAATACCTGGCTTTAAAATTATGAAAAACTAAAATATTTAAATAGGGCTTTTTAACAATGCATAAAAATTTTTGGCAAATAATGTAATACAGAAGCTTAAAAATTATTCATGTTTAGAAGTGTCCGAAATTTTAAAAGATTTTAAATTTTGAACCTTTTTTTATTTTTTTGACACATAACAAAATAATCATTTAAAAAAAATCCCTGAAAGTATTGATTAAAATAAGAAAAATGAAACAGTAAATTATCCTCAATGTTTTAATAAATAGTTTGAATTTAAATACTACAGATATTTTTAAAAAACTTAGACATACATTATAAAAACTTAATTCCATTTGAGAATTTTAAGGTAAAGAAAAAAAAATGAGAATTCTCAACTCGTTGACTTGCTATTATTTCGTACACTTTAGGGTTTAAAGAAATTCTCCCCAGTTTTTTACGATTGCTACAGGGGAAGAACTGGTCTCCCCGTGAGCCATAAAACTTCCCCTCAATGTCCATTGTGTCTCCCCGACCGTCTCTAATTATCTTTCAAGATACTAAACCTTTAAAGGGGGGAAAAGAATTCGGAAAAACACGACTTTACCGTTTTTGAACACATTACTATAGGAGGAAAAAATCAGTTTGGTTCATTTTTGGTGAGTCCCGGCCTTACGAAAAATTCAGTTTGGTCCGTTTTCGAAGCCTCTCTAGTAGGGCAGAAAAATCCGTGCTGTTCGGTTGGAGAGTTAAATACTTCAAAAACAACCACGCACTCACATACACATATACAGGGTCATTCACTACCAGAGTGACAAATTTGCAGAGTGTGTACGGGGTACACAGACGACTCGAACCACATATGAATCCAGGTTTGTAAACGCCGTAGTTTTAAGTTATGGGGCAAAGAAGTAGAGGAAAAGAGAACAGAAACAGCAACACATTATATAGTCAGAGTAACGAACGTGTTTGGGCTTTAGAGAATCCTCATGGTACATAACCATGGACAGCTCAACAGCCTTTTTCAATCCATGTTTGGGCCAGCATACTTGGAGACATCTTCATTGCATTTTATCTTCTGCCCAGTCCTATGGACGGTAAGGTATATCTAATCTTATAACAAGTCGTGCCCGAACTTCTTGATTCAGCACATGTTCATCCGTCGTTACGCCGCTTCATGTGGTTCCAGCATGACTGAGACATTACATAATTCCCGTCCGAGAAAAACAGCTCAATGTAGCCTTTGAATAGTGGTGTATAGATCATAGTGGACTGGTTCACTGACCTGCCAGATCAATGGACCTACCATGCTCTAGGACTTCTTCTGGGGTCACATGAAGAGTTGGATGTACGAGACTTCCTTTTTTTCTGCTGAAGACTTCATCGATAGAATATCTGTAGCTGCTGGGAGGATAAGTGACATGCCAAGGATCTTCCAGAATGTAAGGAATTCATGCAGCATTGCTGTTACATCTGTCAGACGACTTCTGGTTGTAATTTCGAACACCTGTTGTAATACAACTTTTCAATAAAATGTTTTCTGTCCCATTAATGTGCTGCTGTTTCTGCTTCATAGCATTTTGACCCTTAATTCCTATTAGATTCTTAGTCGTCTGTGTATCCCATATCCCCTATACACTCTGCAAGTTTGTCGGTGTCTTAGCTAATAATCCTGTATATACATACGTGTGTATGATTTTTAATTATTCCTTAGTACAGCGGTTTAAAATATCTGCGTTAAGTAAAGATACTCATGTTTTTTATTAGATTTTAATAAGAATTACATAGATTGTTTCAGAGTATTTGTCATTCAAGTGACAGGTACTCGTATTGTTACAATTCTCTATAGAATAAATGAAAAAAAAATTTGATGAATTTTTTTATTTTTTTAATGTACTACTTATGATTCCTTATGATTTCTCGATTTCCTTAGTAATTTTTATTTCACAAAATATGAAAATGAATATGTATTTTATAAACTTAACAATTATATAAAAATATTTGAATTAAAATACACTAATTCGCTTCTCACTCTTTTGAATTTAAAGAAAGCGTTTTGAATTACGTATTTTAGTCAGAAATTTAAAAAGAAGCATCTGTTTTATTTTTAAGTTTAAGCCAGTGTTTCTCAAACTTTTAATACTAGTGACCCTATTTTCAGTCCTAATTTTTATCACACCCCTTCTTGCAATAGCAATGCATTGAATGCAATAATTAATGTACTTTGATGAAAATCTATAAACGACTTTAATTATAAACCGTACAAATTATCAAAATAAGGGTTATGTTTGGTATACAATTTTGTATATGACGAGTCTATGGGAGTCACTATTAATTATTAAATTGTTTTAGTTGAATATTGATATAAATTCGTTATCAAATACTTTGTGCAGTACTGATTTACACTGCTGGACAATTGCTAAGGACGGATAACACTATCGTCCATAGCAACCACAAAATGAAAGGAAACAAAATGGGGAAAATTAGAATAAGTGCGGGATATTAGTAAGAAGAAGTATGAGTATGCAAATTTTTTTCCACGTCTGTTCATCACGTGATAGCATTCATAAGAGCTTTAAAGGTTTCGACGCGTGTGGACAGTTCTTGTTTCAAGTCAAAGTTTTACAGGAAAGATTTAATAGCCGAACTTAAAATTTTTAGCATGTCTTCCCGACATCACATAGATGATTTTATGCGTGGTCGAATTATTGGAAAGATCGAAGAAGGGCGAAAAATAACAGATGTTGCCAGGGAGTTCGACATCGCTCACAGCGTTGTTTCACGGCTGTGGAAGTCATTTAAAACCACTGGAATGTGTAGTAGACGGCACGGGGGACGTCGTGTTAGAAGTACGACGCCTGCAGAAGACATATATATCGTCCTATCAGCAAAAAGGAACAGGCGCGCACCACAGCTCAGCAGGTGGCAAATCAGTCTCTTGCTGCCTCAGGAAAGCAGATCTCCCGAAAAAAAGTTGCCAGACGTTTGAGGGGAGGAGGACTATACGCACGCAGACCTGTTGTGTGTGTCCCATTGACCAGACAGCACTGTACTGCCCGTTTGCAATGGTGTCGTGAGCATCACAATTGGACTGAACAGGACAGGGCATGCGTACTATTCTCAGATAAGAGTAGGTTCAGTCTGTCATCGGATTGTAGACGCCAACTGATCTGGCACGAGAGTGGTACTGCTTATCGTCCAGAAAATATCCAGGAAAAGGACCGATATCCGGCATGCGGTATCATGGTGTGGGCCGGCATCATGATCAATGGCCGCACGCGCCTACATGGGGTTGCGAATGGGACTATGACGGGCCAACGATACATTGATGAAGTTCTACTTCCTCATGTTCGTCTTTTCCGTGGTGCTGTCGGTGATAAATTTGTTTTTATGGACGACAACGCAACATGTCATCGAACACTCGCTGTTCAGGATTGTCTAGACAGCGAGGGTATTCAACGTCTCATATGGCCAGCGCGTTTTTCAGATCTAAACCCCATTGAAAATGTGTGGGATGCTTTGGGGAGGCAAGTTGCTGGTCGAAACTATCCTCCGACAAACAAGAACACCCTCATCCGTGCACTCACAGAGGAATGGGATAAATTGCCTCAGCAGCTGCTGAAAATGTGTGGAAAGTATGGTACGACGTGTGGAATGTTGCATCAGACTTCACGGTGGACATATCCCGTACTGATACCTTTCTTTAAGGTGCCTGCTGACTTTTAGATGCATTGTTCAATTTCTCCGTACGCAGATCAAATGAACATTTTTTTTCTTTCAGATGTTTCACATCTTTTGTACTTTCCAGAACAATAAATATTCTTTATTCTAATGTCTGAACAGTGTGGCACCTATATTTTATCCTACTAGGCCTCATGTTTCGCTTAATGCTATGCTACATAGCAATTTGTGATCCGACCTTAGCAATTGTCCAGCAGTGTATATATAAGTATATATTATATCAGTGTTAATGTGTGTAGTATTCTTTATTATGCCATTCATTTCAGTGAATTGATAATTATTTTAAATCTTTTATTTTCTACTTTTCAATATGCTCGCAACCCCCTTGTAGGGTTATCACGCTCCCTAGGGGGGACACCACTGTTTGAGAAAGCTGGTTTAAGTAGATATTGAATGATGTATTAGAATTTACATTATATTGACGCATTGAATTGCAATGTGGTTTCAATACTCTATTTATTCTAAAATATTAGAACAAAGACACTTATGATTCATAATTTTTTAATTAATAATAACATATATTATCCAAAAAATATGAATGATAACAAAAGTTACACTGTCCTGAATCATCAAAATGAAAAAAAAAAATTGTATAAGGTGTTCTCTTATTTTTGATACGCCATTGTATTATTTTGTATTTGATAATTGTATTACTTCAGTAATATCTTATGCATCAATACAACTTAGATTTTTTTTAAAAAAGTAAGAATAGATAAAAATAAAAACATTTATGTATTGAAATAGAGAAAATAATTAGAATACGTAACTTTTAGTTTGAAGTACTTTAATCTCCAAAAATGAGATTTCTTAAAATGATTGGCAAGGTTTTTTTATTGGTATTAATAAATTTTTGTCAATCATGCTTTTCGTTATATGATATGATAATTAAATATAATTAAATTAAAGCCAGTGTTCATGTAGTTTTATAGCATGGAGCATATACTAAGTGACACTGAAAATATAACACCAAGAATCAGTTACCAGAAAATTATGTGAAACTCAGGGGGTAGAGGCATGCGTCACCGTGTAATGCGAAGAATTTGGAACATGCAGATATTTGGCAGGCATTGTGTAGTATATTCGAGTAAGAGAAGAAACATGTAGAATGGGCAATATCGATGCTGTTATTTCTTCTAGGAAAATGATTGCTGGAATTTTTCTTGTGTGAAAGGACACGCATTATAGCAAATTATTCCAGATCGTCACTAACAAAAGTAGTTCAAGCAGACATATGATTTTATGAAGGGCGTTATAATAAAACTGAGGAAGGCAGTTTCGTCTATATATCATTTCTCTGCTGATGGCCTTTCTCAGCTTCCTTGCTACCCCGTCTGTGGCAAACATGATTGTATGAAGGCAATTTAGCAAGTTTAAGGGATGGCGGTGTAGCTGGTGACATCAGAACGTGTGTATTTATGCATTATTTAGACAGGTTAAGGTGGTTCTACAAGTCACTTCTGGCATCCTTTTGCAGTATGTGTAGGATACCTGTTTTTATACCCTTCCTGTTTTCATACCGACTAAAACCATTAATCGTCTATTCAGTGTTAGAAACCTGCACTCATAGTGCCCTTTTAGAAGACTGCCATTCCTTCCATAGCTGCCATAGTATATAGGGTTCCAGAATAGTCATATTTATGTTTGTCCAATGACAGTTGCCGTATATGAGTGTGCCGCCCACGTAGTGACTGGTTTAATCCAGTAGCATCTGTGGAATGACCCCCATATGACTATATAATATAATGGTATTGAGCACTTTCTCGTACAATGGAATACAACTTCTGGCACGTATTTAGGGCTCTATAATGGTTCAATCATACGTAGCCTGCAGCCGGTGATACTGTTATTCATTCGGGGGATGTCCAATTTCCTCTATCTGCAGGATAACGAGGATCCCTCACTGCACGCATCAGCAAAGATATACAGATGTTTCCTTAGCCATCATATTTCCTTGATCTGCCACCAATAGAAAACATCGGAGCCGTAAATGGACACCTCTTTAACGCCTTTTCACCTCCGCGAAAGATTGATAGAGTTTGAAGAGATACCTCTCTTAGGGTTCGTACTTTCATTGACTGTATCAAGATTTGTTGCTTCAAGTATCGCTATCCTTGGCGGGTATACAACCTACTGATCTAACGCTGTCCTCTAGTTTGATATTACAAGTTTCATTCCAAAGTAAGCGTCATCTATTGGTCGTTGTAGTCAATCTCTGTTTGTCGAGTTTGATTTTCTAGAAGTAGCTTTCTTAGTGTTACGTAGTGCATATAATAATAGTTATAAACTCTAAGAATTTTTTTTCAAAGGCTATTATCTCTTTCAGAAGACGTTTGATTAAATTTTATTCCATTCACAAACAAAAATTTTCTTTATTCAGAGAGAGCTAGACAACTTGCATAGATGAAAATGGTTCAATAAAAATTTTAATCGCGCAATTTTGTTACGAATGATAATTTTATGAAACACTTAACTCATTCGATCGAAGAAAAAGAGCCCAAAATTTATATATGAAGCTATATTTTTAATCATAACGTAGATTAATCTAACTAGAAATTTTACCTAAGCATTGAAAGCTTGTGTAACTAAGTAAAAATGATTCACTACGTAAACATGAGAAAATTTATATCATCCTGTGACTAAAAAAACATTATCTATTATGTTTAAAAAATGATTATAGCAAAGAAAAAAGGAAGACAAGTAATGTCGAGTATAATAAAAAAAAGTCTTCTAAATAGAGGTGTATTTGTAAGCTTTTTTTTAATAAAACAAGCGAATTAAATATTCAAAGGAGAAAAAAAAACCTAGCAAGTTTTATTTTTAAAAGGAAAACACAAATAGTTAATAGTAATTTGCAGCTTTTTTTTACGATGCTATAAATACCGTTTCTTTGGCATTATTATAGTGTTTAAGGCTTCACTAATGAATTACACTAATTAAAAGCAAGAATGCAGAGGAACTTCATCGGAATTTATTGTTATTAAAAGTTATGCTGACAATATTGCTAAGCAAAATTGAATACCGTGAATTTTCTTTTCTTGTGAAATATTAGCAAACTTAAGTGACCTTATCTTTACAAATTTAGAAAAACAATACTTAAAAAGAAGTTTGTTGTTATTCATGAGATACTTAAGTATATTACCTGACGTTGTTTTATTGTTTTTTAAAGGCTTTGTATGTACACGGTTATAGCTAATTTTACGATATTTCTGCTATTAGATAAAAACTAAATCCAACCCACATCTTAATTAAAAAAATAAGAAAGTAGCTTAATTAAATTTGGTTCGATAATTTATTTGTTATTGAAAAATAAACTAAAAGGGTCAGAGTGCAAGACACAAACAGATGAACATCATTGGATAAGGCTGGAGTCAAACAAATGACCTTTCTATTTATATTTTACGTTTCGACTTATAGATGAAGCAAAACTTTTTAAATAAAATTATAAGTTTTGCTTTTGATGACAAAATTGTCAAACAGACTATACCAAGCGTGCCATACTTTCATTGCTTGGGTTTGCGACATTTGAGATAAATAAAGGTAGCGTAATATTGATTAATTTAAATATTTAATTTATTTACGTCACAGCTATTATTTACGGAATATACATTGAAATTATTAAATTTTTTGTGGAGATTATAAGAGTTCGAATGATGTTTGTGAGGGAGGAGTTAGCGTCTGTTCTCGGAAAAGTTTTCAAACCATCTATACGTTCTCTCTCTGCCCTCTCTAGGGTATAGGGAATAACAGGGGTCGGTGTCTTTAGCCTTGAGTTTTATTCGGGAGTAGCGGAGTAAGAGGGTTCCTCGTGGTGCCAAAGGTTGCAGGGGCGATGTCCAAGACAAGACTGTGCAATATTTTAAGGGTACAGATGTTATTGCACGTGTGGTAATCAAATCCACAAAAGTAGCTGATTCACAGCTGTGTGACGGGAAACGATACAGTGCTATTCTAACAGATTTCGACGGGTTAATCACAGGAAAGGGGATTTCAAAACTGTTTACCTTACCAATGATGCAGGTGAATGAGAGTGTTTATCAACGGCATACTATAAATCAACACAAGGACTATTGGTGACAATCCTCGTAATTTTGGCATCCTTCTCCCAACAACCACACCTCTCCAATGCTAGGGCTTTGAGCCTCGACAGATTTAACGTGTATCGGCCGCTTTACATTACTGTTTTCCAATGTGATCTCTGTGAGTCTAAAAATCCTTTAGATGATTACTATTTTCGATTGACTCGCACAGAAATGAGGAATTACTTTTAAGAAGTAAATCATTTAAGTATCCAATATTGATTCTTTAATAAGGGCAGTGATTCACAGTGACGGGTGTCCGGTACTAATGCTATATTTAATTATATTTTTATTGATGAATGCATACCATTTTGCGGTCTTGAACCAAATATTACATATTACCAGTGGTAGATAGATTCTTAGCTTCGTAAGATAACGAAAGCAGAATTTAATAATCTTGCGTGTGATTTGGAGTCAAGTAAGAGTGCATTAAGGAATGCTTCAGTAATGGAATGTGTTGGCTAATGATACATTTATTTTCATATTCCGTGGCTAACATAAGGATTTTATCTGTTTTTATGGAAAAAATGGTAAATTGTGCTTTTGCAACGAGACACTATGCATAGATCCATATTATTTTAACGACGAATTTTTATTCATGGTTCGAAAGGTAAACGTGAAGAGAGTATTTCTCGATGGAAATAAATATAAATTCAATTCCGTACAAAATGTTTCAAGTGAAGAAAAGTTACCATACCTTAAAAATGCTATATTTATATTGAATTGTAGGGATTTTGTTTAGAAATTTTAATTGATTGAAGCTCATTTTTATTAAGTAAAGCAAGATTATACAAATTATTCATACTTTATGGCACAGTCTTGCAAAACATTACTCACTCTAAAGTAGCCTTCTTGGAGCTGGGTGACAGAAATGTAGTTAGTCGATATCTAGTAACACCATTCCACTTATAACTTCTACATCAAACTTGGATTGATACAACTTTTCGTAAGATATTGATTGGGATGATAAGACATAGATGTTTGTGTGTGAGACTTATTTCCATCATTATTGGACGCTGAAATAAAAAATGAATTTATGGGTCCTGACATTCGGAAAATGATGCAAAAAATCATTTGTTGAAAACTGTTTTTATGAGCATAGAAAAAAATGTAAGTCTTTCAATCATGAACGTTGTGGGAAATATTCTTGTGAATGACCAGGTTTCAAACTAAATAAGCATACCTCGAAATATGGTTAAATTATTTAAAATTTAAGTTCTCATTTGTCATTAAAACTTCTTTTCTTACATACTCACCTCGACTTTTTTCTCAAATATGAGAATATTTGATGAGTTCGAATTCACCCATTTTTACCTTCTATGGCAGGGGTGGCCAACCTTTTTGGGAAGAGTGCCACTGTATGATAAAAAAATATAATTATACGTGTTATTTCCAACTTTTCCAACAAACAAATATGGTAAAGTGAAAAATGTCACTTATAAGCTTATTATGGGATTTTACTCAAATAATTCATTTTTTAGTGCAAATATATGTAGTCGAAACTTAAAAATAGTATAATAAATAAGACTAAAGTACAAATTTAGGTTTTATTGTTAATAAACATTTTACAAACTCTACCAATTAGGTTAGGTATAAAATAAAAAGGAGTAACACATAATTTAAAATATGTATTAAACGCTCAGTATTAACCTAATGCTGCTTTTGAATTACCACATTTTTTTCCAAGTCATCTATATTAGGACTAGATATTTACGAAATTAGGTTATTATAGGTGCACATCAGCTAGTTTTGAGTGTTATTTATTTTATTATGTTCACAGCTGAAAGCATTTGTTCAACATATTTTGATCCAAATTTCGACGGTATTTTGTCTGAGACAACCCCACTTCCATAAAATTGGAAACAAATACTTATTTATTGTTTTATTAAAAATTCTTAAATATTTCAGTATGTCTTCGCGTGCTACTGGAACAATTCCACCCACCGTGCCACGCTGCGACACACGTGCCACGAGTTGGTCACCCCTATTCTATGGAGTATTGTTATCCATCTCAATGACATGCAGCAACGTTTGATGACTTCTGTTTGACTCCTTAAAATAAAAGTTCTTAACTCATTAAGCACATTTTAAGAGAAAGGATTCCAAATTTTTAGTAATAATTAATTTTAGTTTAAATTGACGATCAATAATTGATTTTTTACCTATCGGAATATACAGATGCATGTAATCTAATAGGAATCTTTAGCGCGGATTCTTTTTATTTTATGAACTGTATATTTTGTAGTAATTAGTACTGCCCGCGATGGTAACATGTTTTCATTCTTAAGGTCAACATGTAATCAGAATCAATATGAAATTAAAATAATACGTGAAGAATAACAGTAAAACAATAGATATATAAAAAAATTAAATCAATTCCTACTTAGGTCAACAAAGAAAATTTTATTTTAATTACTTTTATCAAATTATTTAAATATGTATATACATATGACGGAATCACAACATTAAGTAGAAATTAATTTTTATTAATTATTTAATATAAATATCGTATTGCAATCCAAAACAATCGTGTATATAAAATTTCAGTTCAACTGAATGCTTTAAAACGCGAGAAAAAAACACCTTTTAAAGATTTGACACAAGTCGCCAAAAATGATGCCAACTTAGTTCTATCTGTAATTCTTAGAATAATTAGTTTTAATCAATTAATTTTTATTAGTTATAATTAAATTACTGTATTATCTATCATCCAAAATAATCATGTGTATAAAATTTTAACTTAATTGAGCGCTTTAAAAGATATTTTATTAACGATTGAAACTTTTGAACATGATATACATCGGGAGATTGTGAACTAATAGTAGGAATTGAAGGAAATAGAAGCATGGGAATTCAAATGAAAATTCAGAGTAATGATTTATTACTTTTCGAATTAATTAATAAAACAGAATTAATTTTCTAAGTAAGCGTTCGAAGTAATTTCAATAAAGAAAGTTTCGAATTCGTGTACTTCTTTGTTGATATAAACGTTTGTTGTCAATAAATATATTTTTCTTATTATATCATAAGATATTTTAATATTACAAAATCAAGATATTGTGCTATTGCGTTACTTTACAAAGTCTCCGTAACATTTAAGATTTATCCTCGGGTTTTTATTTCCCTCTTCGTTATTTCCTTTTGTTAATATTCTATACTTAAAATGCTCACATGAGCATTAAAGTCTTGATGGAGATAGCTTAGAAATATGACCCACTTTATTAAATTGCTTGAAGTGATAAATTTTTACGAATTGATCTAGCATTACAAGGCCACTTTTTTTCTTTTGAAAAGTTTTATCTTTATAATTTGCATGATAAAAGGATGACAAAGAAGTGAATGAAACAGTAAAATATTTAATGTGCATAAATTCGAAATATTGATCGAACATTGCAACATTCTTTTGCTATTTAAAAGATAAACAAAATCAAAGAAGGATATTTCATAAGGAAAAAGAAGAGACCATCAGTGTATTATTTGAAAAACGAAATAAATAAAATCAATTTAAATTCAGAATATAATAAGCATATTTTTAAATATTTTTGGAATTTGCAAAGTAAAATTTCATCTATCGATATAACAAAAGGTAATATTAAATATTTCAACAATGCGGAAACTGATATGCATATTTTCACTTGTGTACTCGACTTTTTAAAAGTCAACGGTATTATGAATCTCGTATGACTTAGTCTGAAAAAGATTAGCAAGAAAATAACATTATTGCACATACAAAAGCCATTGAATTGTGGTAAACGGTATTGAAATGCTAATGTTAATGAAATAATAGTGATTTCAATAAAAATTTTGATTTAAAGATATTTTTTTGTAATTAATGTTTTAAAGTATTTCTTATCATACTGCATCTTTTGTCGAAACTGCTTTAATTTTGTAGGGGAATTTATTGAAGGATTTTTATTGTGCTGCGAGAGAAATTTGGCTGTCGAATTTACGTCAAAACCAAGCATTAATTTTTCTATAAATAATATGCCCTATTTTAATAAAAAATACTGCGGGAAAATTTAAGAAGTATTTAGAATATTAGGAATTAGAAGAACCTTAACACAGAACTGTTATTAAGCATCTTAAAATTATTATGATTTAATATGCTCTTTTAAGAAATAAAAAAAGTGCATATATCAAAACTAAATGAGTAAGCTTTGATAATAAGCCAAATTTTATAAAAGAGAGATTTATCTGAATTTTAAATTGATGTATTTAACCAAAAAAGCACAGAAGCTGGAATTAAAGACCAATTCTGGTATGTTTCAAAATTTCATACGATATCTAAAGTGTCAAATATATTGATGTTACTTATCTCGTAGGCCTAAGTATAAAAAATAATGAATTTATTTTCTAATGTGGGGATAAAAAGGATTTAATGCACCAAATAATTACTGATTTTATGCATTTATAGGGTTTGACTCACATTTGTTCTGCTTTGTTATATCAAAACATGTTTTGGTCTTTCTCTTAAGCTGCACAAAAATACATTTTCGCTTGCAATGTATTGCAAAGGTGAGATCATCCAACTCAATTTGTCCTTATTTATAGTTTCTCCCTTAAAATACTTTTTTATCTTATCTAGCTTCAAAAAGAAATATTATCTGACTTCCAAATAAATTCGAAAATTTCTAAGAAAAATTGATGCAGAAATCTAGAAGATAAAAATAAAATAGATAAAATAAAACGAGTGAGAAATTATGAAATATTTTTTTCTTTAAAATCCTTAGCTTTGATTTATATATATATATGAATCGTATTTGTGATTAGTTTTATGTTTTGCAATATTGGTTGTACTTGCCAATTTTTGCTTTCAAATTTTATCTTAAATGGTTCAATCGTCGAAAGATTGCAACTTGGTATTCGGCGTGAAGCAAAGAGTAGTCGGCACGACTTAAAACATTAAGAAATAATCCCAAACATAAATAATCAATTAACAGTTTATTGATTACTAAGTTAACTCAAGTTTCGGGGAGAAACGATCAATTATCTGACTAAATAATCCAAGTACACTTGTCTGTAAGCACTAGCAATTTGCAGACTCTCTGACAATGAGTTTCCAAACAAACGGAGAAAGCTCCACTCTTGAACAAACAAATTGAATCCGATAGAATTTGGACAGAGAGGTTCTCATGATAATGATTACTGTAGTACAAGGGAAATGCCTGAATCTAGGCAAAACGAAGCTCTAAGTAGTTGATTGAATTAATAAAAGCTCACGCTAATAGTGTAAATCTCAGTTACTACATTTACTCGTGAAAATCTCTCACTTTGTAGACAAATTCTATTCTACATATTCCATTTCCATTGGAAGTTTAAGGAAAATGGCCGGAAGTTAGTAATTAGAGGAAATCTCATGCGATAGTCCAGTACTACTTCAGAAAAGTTTAAAATGATCTAATACTACACTGCTAAAAAATTAGAGGAGTAGCAAAAATTGGGCAAATATGTGTTCCGATAACTAACGTAAATCAACAAATCCATAATCTAAAGTATAGCAGAGAACAAAAGAAGAAGCATTTTTGTGCAAAATAAAGTTCATGACGTCAAAACCCGGAAAAGAGATATAAGTACAGAAATCAGTATTTGACAGAAGCTGTTGTTTTCTGTTGTCCCAGTGGTAAAATTCCACCTCTCGACTGTTGTTTTAAGAATATGTGACTAGATAATGTCACGACATTGTGATCTGATGGAATCCAGGGTTTGGAGTTTTATCAGAAAATACAGGATTTCGAGCAAACACAAGGAGCTGAAGTGGACGCTATTTCAGGGACAAGATGTGCCATTGTAAGACTGAGGAATCGATTCCAAGAAACAGGGGATGTTCGACGTCGAACTGGACTAAGTCTCCATGTGTTACCATAGCAAATAATGACTAGAATCCTGCTAACAGCTCGTCGGAGAGAACAGCTAATGCGATTCAGAATCAAAAGCAGATTCTTTATTAGGCAGAATGAAGCTCTCAAGCCAACAGTCCAAAACGGGCTTCATGCGGATTATCTGTATGCATGTAGGCCAATGGAGTGAATTCTTTGACATCAAGACACCGTACACAGACGGAAGAAATGGATGCAAAGTGATTGGAGTCAAATGCTGTTATGGACGAATACCGTTTCAGTTTAGAGCAGCGATACTCAATCTGCGGCCCACCGAGCCTTTTTTAAGTGGCCCGGTCATGATCCAATGCTGTGAGAAATTCTTTTATTTAAGACAATGTATTAAAAATTTAGTGGGAAATTCTTTGACAAGAAATCAAATATATAAATTTTGCATTTTTGGAGTCGATGTCGTATGGCTACGAATTGATATTCTTTTTTCTATTTAAAACGATTACGGTTAGTTATAACAGGCAGCAGTGGATTAATGACAATTTTAAGGGTAGAACTAATTTTGAACAATCTTTCATACCTTGCAAACGAAAAATACTCTAATGATTTGGAGGTTGATTGTTGTGTAGTGAAAAACAAACACGGATAATTACTTGTTTGAATTGCCGCGAAAGTGCTGTATGTAAAAAATACCAATAAACAGGAGTTATTTAATGACATATTTCCTCTTTCAGGAGGTGATAAATAGGCTTTATTGAATATTCTTTATAACAACAAGAAAGCGTTTCGTCAGTGGTAATGTCACAGTAGTAAAAAGACATCCTAAGGAGTTTGTTATATTATTGGTAATCACATGAAAAAAAAACGTTTACTGATGCAAAAATTGTGAAGGAGTGTTTCTTAAATTCTTTTAATTTAGTGTTAGTGACAAACATAAAAAAATATAAAAAAAAAATAATAATTAAAAAAGTAAAACAGAGATGTTATATAATATTTTGATCAATTTTCCATCTTTTAAATTTCCAATGTTATTTTGGTCTTAAGCCATTCACCCCATCCCCTGTTCAATCTCACGTTGCGGCCTGCGTGAATTGGCTGGCACTTGTATGTGGCCCACGTGAAATGGCCGAAATATGTATGCGGCCCTGAAGAAAAAAAAGTTGAATACCCCTGATTTATATTGTTACACCAGACGTAAAAGGGTATACGAGAAATAGGAAAAGGGTGAGAAAGGGGAACACGAAAAATAACCCTATATCCGTTTCCGAAAATATGTATCACAGAGGCGGGGTTTGATGGTATGGGATAGAATCAACATCAGTGGATCTACTGGCCTGTATATCATTTAGAAAGGCAATTTGATGACTAAAAGGTATGCATACGAGATCCTGAGACCCCACGTCGAACCTTACACTGCAGCCTTTTGTGATTCATTTCTTTTGAAACTGAATAATGCCAGATATTTTACAGCTCGTCAGGTGGAGAATTTTCATGAAGCTACAACAATCATAGCCTTTGTTGCTCCATATCCCACAAAACCTGAACTGAACTGAAGCTACAACAAAACAGCGTATGAAGTAGTCAGCGTACTATCTTGATCTTAATCAAATTAAGAATATTTGGGACACACTCAGATGCCATGTTGCTGCAAGACCAAAGCCTTCTGTTACTCTCCAAGATTTTGGGATGGCACTTCTTCAAGGGGGGGAACAGTATTTCTCCAAATTTCATCAGTTACCTCATCGCATCCTTGCTAAGCAGGTGTGTACGGCATAATATAAAATATACTATATTATTTCCAAACACTCAATATTTTGTCCTTTACATGTAATCAAATTGTTGCCCTGAAGCCTCACTTCCTGTCCTTTATACATTCCAATGAATTAAAGTTCCCATAGTAGTAAAGTTTTTGTGTGGTTTCTTTTTTACAGTTTTGCATTTTGTTACACCTGTATTTTACGTTTTATGCTCATGCATGGTTATCTCGCAACGATTTCTTTTCTTTTTTGCTTGCTCTCTTAATTTTTTGAGCTGTGAATAATAATTAATTCTATCTTTTCCCTTTTACATTACTAAGAAGTGAATAAGGAGAGTATCACTGAAAACAAGAAGTGACAGCTATTTATTTGGTGCAGATTTGAGACATACACTGCTGGACACTGTAAATGCAACACCAAGAAAGACAAGAGATAGCACAACAAAATTGATTTTGTAGATAACATGTTGACCAAATATCAAATGATTAAATTTATAGACTTCTGTGAAGTGTGGTTCCTGCCAGAATCAGTAGCCAGAGTAACCGCCATTGTTGGAGATCACCGCTGCCATACGACTCGGAATTGATTCAAAGAGACTTTGGATGTGTTCTTTGGCAAACCACTCAGCTTCCACACGTTACCAAAGTTGATCTGGTGTGGCAGCTGTGGGTATAATCTGGGTCAATCGTTGAGCAACCATGAAACACATGTTTTCTATCGGTGAAAGATCCAGACAGCGATACGGCCAGGGAAGCAATTCAATCTGGTGATTGACGAAGAACCTTTGGACAATGCATGCCACGTGTGGTCGCGCATTATCCTGTTGAAATATGGCTATGACCAAGTCCTGAAGGTAAGGAAGGACAACTGGCTCCAACTCCTCGGAGATGTAGAGCTGGTTGTTTAAAGTACCGGCAATGCGTACTAGAGGAGTGAGAAAGTGATATCCAATACCGCCCCATACCATAATATCCTGTGCAGGACCAGTGTGGCGGTGCATAACACAGCTGTTCAGCATCCTCTCTCCAGGGTGTCTCCAGACTCGAATTCGAACATCGTGGTGTTGCAGACAGATGTGGGACTCGTCAGTAAAGACAACTTTATTCCATTCTGCCGCCTACATCCTTCTTTCATCGCACCATTGGCGGCGGAGACGTCTGTGGTTCTGCGTCAAGGGTAGACTAAGCAATGGACGTCTTGCGGACAAACCACTCTGCTGTGAGCAGCGTCGAATGGTACGCGCAGATACTGACTAATGCGTTACAGACTCAATGTGTTGTTTAACGGTTCGTGATGTGAGTGAGTGATCCGTCACTGCCATGCACACAATTTTCCTGTCCTCACGGGAAGTGGTGCACTGAGGTGGATGTGATCGACCCTGTCGGTCTGTCGTACCCTCCTGTATCCAAAGGCCACATATCCGCATTACAGTTGTTTGGTTTCGTCCAACACGACTACCGATTTCCCTGAAAGATAATCCACAATCTCGGTAGGTCACTATCCTTCCTCTGACAACTCGGTTACTTGATCAAAAGCTGATAGCTGTTTTCTACGACATATAATTGATCGTTCTTTGAAAAAACCACAAGAAAAACACAATTGCTGAACTTGAAACCGTCGAAATCTCCAAGGCTTAAATAGCGCTTTGAGGTGGCGCCACAGGCGCGCGTGATGTGTGTCTGCGCTGAAATTCTAATCATTTGCGTATCTCATCTCCGGTAATGCATGTTGTAAATTTCATGTTATTTGCAAGCTTCCTTCAGGGTATTGCATTTACGGTGGCCAGCAGTGTATTTAGCTGAAATGCCTGTGTGCAGATCCATATACGTGTTTCTTAGAAAGACTGAATTGAATCAGAATTTCTTTTGGAACACACAGACACACACACAGTTGTTTGGCTCTTTTACTCATGTTATTAATAGTTTAGATTAGTGAAAGAGGTCTTCGTAGCTCATATGTCGGTGACAAGTAAAGCAATGTATTAATTAAAATGTTTGAAAAAAGTTGTAATTTTTTTAGATTTACTGATTTGTATTTGTGTTAAATGTTTTGATAAATTGTTTCAGTCCAATGACTTCTTCTCTATACAATAACAAATACATATTAACTTTAATGAAAGCATTACATACATATCTGAATATATCTTACGCAAGTTGAAATTATGCGATCTACTTCATTTCATATATTAATTAGATTATGATATGTTGCATTATAGAAAAATATTGCCATTCGTATTTATGAATCAAATAAGGAGGGATGAAGTTCTTGTCTTATTGATTTTATATCCAGTGCAGAAAATTATTTATACACATGTGTAAAATAGTTCATTGAGACTTATGAGCCACTTAAGACTGTTTTACATGTGTTATAAAGAAACAAGTTTCCCCATACACACAGACTTGATTCAGAAATAAAATATTTTCTGTTAATAATTCTAATAAAAATTTGAAAAGAAAATAAAAGTTTATATTATATGTTACTCTAAAATCAGGAGTAAAATCAACAATGGCAACAAAATTGAAATGGTTTAGTGATTGTTCTATCTTGCAGCAAAGTGCCATCATTTCATGGAAGTGGAATTTAGCATAAGAAAAATCAAATTAAATTATTTTTTCCTCGTATTCATTTCTTTTCAAAATCATAAGCCTGACTTAAATACTATTGAAAAATTCAAGAATAGCATTATTATTATTATTATTTTTAAAATATTTCGTAGGTGAAGCTTACTTTTGATTTCACTGGTTAACTATATATGTTTTAACATATAGTTAAAAACGTGCTGACCTCACTAAATTTCTTATTTTTCTAATAAGTAAAAACACATGCTGACCTTACTAAATTTCTTATTTTTATAATAAGTTTAACATAAACTAGAGTTAAATTTATATTTACTTCTATATTTTTTGACATTTTTACTAACTGTATTTTCGTTTTCTAAATTTTTTTTCAGCGTATTAAGGTAGGCACATAAAGGAGAAGGTCGAAGTCTTAAAACTTTGTTTAAACCAGTAATCTTAGTATGAAGCTTAAAAAGTTACTTATATATTAATGTGGATATTTCACTTTGTCCTCTTGCATTGCTTTACTATATTCTTACTTATATTTTCTTAAGCTCGACATTAAAACTTAGTGCCATGCTAAGAATAAGCAAGTTTCTATCTGTCTAAAATACAACCAAACAATTCGCCATAATTAAATTATCCAATAAGCGTGAAATTAGCCCTATGCATAGACTTCGATAAGCCACCCAAGTCATGCGATTGCATGAGTTTTCAAATATCCCTCTCAATATAGCCCTTCCTCCTGACATTTACAGGAATGTCCTTCAACTAGGAATTAACAAGGAGTTTGGGTGTATTAAAGGCAACGGACTTAGTCATAATTGTGACTTTAGCCTCTTTCGGGGAAATCTATTTAAGTGCTTGGTGAGATAAATTTATATTCAAATTTTACTCTATAACTAAGCGAGTCATCCTTTTAAATTTAAGATAAATGTACTTTAGTTATTATTAACCAATTATCTCAAAATTTATTGTAGAGTTATTGATCTCTAAGCTTAAATAAAATAAATAAAATCAGAATTATTTTGAAATTATGCCCTCTCGTTGTTTTAATACACAACTGTGTATTACAGGTAATGAGAAATGCCAAGCGCATGAAAGTTATCTCGCTAACAGAGCTGACAAGCTCTAATAGCAAACTCGTAGAACATAAATTGTTTTTAGAATTGTGCTTTTCTATTGTTTTGTTGAATAAGGCGGCATTCAGCCCAAAGGGTTTCAATAATTGAAATGAGAATAGACTTTCATAGACATTCAGGATTATCTTCTGCTGATTGGTGCTCATATTAAATGAAATTAAGCACCAATCAAGCGAAAATAGAATCATTGTGGAAAGGAAAGTCTAACTGACCAACCGAAAGGTTTGATAAAAAATTAAGATTTTGTTTTATGTACGAAAAACTTTATTAGATTTTAAAATAAATCCTTGCATAGTTCAGCAGGTTTTATTTTCCTTGGAGAATACTTAACAAGCATTTTTAATATAATTGCGGATTTTTATATGTTTATGGTTATTATACTTAAACAAATACTGAAAATTTTCAGTTTACAATGCTGTTTAATCCCTGCTGTTTAAGAAATATCAACCATCTAAGGAAAGTGATTGGGAGCATTAATACATATTTATCAAGACTGTACTATAATTAGTACATAATGTAATTGCATCTAAGACTGTAGTATAATGTAAGATAATTAAGAAAATATATCATTACATTTACAATGAAGTATTTTTGTTCTAAGTTCTATCATGCATGCAACAATCTTTTTATATGAATGCTTTGGGTTGTCTATTTTAAATCTTTTTTAGTAAAATGTTACAAAATTCGGATGTATATATAAAAACACGCCCATTTCTAAAAAATATTTATTTAATACAATGAAAACATTTGAAGGAATATTGACTAAATTAAGTTTAAATTTAATAAAATCAATATTAAACAGAAAGTAGCTTCAGATGTTGGGAATCAATGCAAAAGAACTAGCGTAAACATTATTATTTTGTTTAGATTTTTCCAGACCTGTTTTGGGAAATAAAACACATATAATTCAATCCACCGATCGATTTAACAATACTTTAATAATAGTTGTTAGTAAGTGGAAAACAAACCATTATTTTATTCCTTTCAGGTGCTTTTGCATAGAATGAGTCCATCGGGAAAAGAGTGCATGGATAGATTTTCATTGACTTCGTTTATTCTCAAAATCTACAAACGCATATAGTTTCCCACATTCTATTTTCATTAGTTCGCTTTTGCATTGTGTTTAAAATATAATTTTTGGGATACTTTTAACTTTTGTACTTCTAAAAGGACAACTTTTGCGTGTAATTTTTTTATTAAATAATATTTTTAGCAAATAAAATCAAATCTTTTCATTTTTCACGATTTTTTGTTTGACAACTGTTGATCAGTTTTTTTTTCCGAATGCTTAAAATTTTCCCAGAATGTGGGATAAACTCTCTTAATTTCTAAATTATCATTAGTGTGCTTCAAACTCATTTTAAAATTCTGATATCAAACTAAACTCAAATTAAAAACTAAAATCATTTACCTTTTAGAATTGTTCTAAAAACTTCTTGTATTAAGTATTTTATTTTTGCTAACATTTATAATTCTGAGATAACATCTTGTTTTACGTCGTATTGCCCTGCTTATTGAGTTGTTTTAATGGTCTTAATGGTGTTAATCATGATTTTAGGTTAAAGTTCACTCGTAGTAGAACATCTTTCAGACAATCTATATTGTCATCAGCGCACACATACACAATCCTGCCTGTAACAAAAATAACTGAAATTACAAAGCCGACGTCTGCTGCCGAAGGTCACAGTTTGAGCAGTTAATAAAGTTCAACGACACTTTAATCACCCTCTTTACGAAAATCTATATTCTATTACATGTGAAAAAAGTAATATTGATACTATTTATAAATAATAAATTGAAGTATGATGGAATAATTACTAGATGTATGATCGATAATACGTTTACCAAAAGCAATCAATACCTATAATAAATACCATTATGTAAAAATACTTTAATGCTTGAAGCTATAATTTTATAAGAACGTCTAAAAAGTACATAGCTTCATACGTCAAAAGAAAAAAAATTAATGTAGATTGTTTTCTTATAATGAATACAATTATAAACATTTTACAAAAACTTAAGCTAATAAAATTTTTACTATGCAATTGTTTAAATGTCTTATTGTCTTATAGCACGCACGAACTTTATTTCTTACGATTCTTTTGTTAGAGAACTTTTTAAATATTTCTCTTAATTTTATGAGGAATTGCAATAAGTTACATTGCTTTATTTTAAAATTTTAATTGTATAATTTATTAGAAATTGATCTAGTGTAATTATTGCAATGCATGTTATATTTTATTAATGCGTTTAAATCAATATACTATATAAAAGATAAAAGCGACTCACTCATTAATCATGATATCTCCAGAATTATTAGACCTACAAACTTGAAATTTGGTCGGTATCCTCCTGTTATGTAGAAGATTTCCTCTGAGAATGGCTTTAAAGCAGTGTTTCTCAAACTGTGGGGCGTGACCCTTAGGGGGTGTAATAACCTTTCGAAGGGGGCACGAGCCTATTGAAAAGTCGAAAACTAAAGATTATATTTTTAAAAGTTATACTGAAAGTAATCAAATAAATACATTCTGACTAATAAAAATAAAATTCACATTTACACTGACGTAATACACTTAAAAATATATGTTACTGCACAATGTACTTTATGATTAATTTATAACAATACTAAGTTAACAATAAGTTTAATAATTACCAGTAACCTCATGATCTAGTCATATACAGTTGGCCCCAAAAGTGTTCAGACACTTGCAATTTCTTATAAAATTTAATGTTTTCGATTAATTGAAATTAATATATTGTAATTGTAATTTTTTAAGATATCTGCAACTTCTTAATGGAATGACATACTTAATTTTTTTAAAATAGCATAACTAATTTTTTAAAAATTAATTATCAAAAAGCTACTAAAAATTACGCCACTAAAGTCTTTGTATATTTAACAAAAATTTCAATTTAGCTTTAAATATTGTAATTCTTTCTTAACTTAGTACTTAGTAGGATATATTTCAGTGCCCACAACAACTTTTAAGCGTCTTGATATAGATTTAATCAGTTTTTTTGTAATTTATACACCAATTTTCCACCATTCTTTTGTGATTTTTGTTTTTACTTCACATTATGTATTTATATGATGTGTTTTTTTTACATCAAAATCTCACCAAATATGTTCTACGGGGCAAAAAAAGGGAATTCAAAATTTGGGGACAGTTATAGAGACACCAGTGGCGTACATTGAGAGCAGTGCGCTTGGCGTCATTATCCTGTAAAAAATAAAGTTGTTTCCAATATCCAAATTTTGGGCGGATAATTTAAAATTTCTTTTTAAAATATTTAAATGGAGCTCATGATTCACAATATCAACAAAAGAATACCAAATTCTGTGGCCGATTTACAACCCCCACGCAAGAACACTTCTACCTCCATGTTTTATTGATCCAAATAGATTCTTGTAATTAAGTTTCAGGAAATTCAAAATTGACAGCAAATTGATTGGAATTGCAGACAATTCAACATTTTTGGTTCTGATGGGCATATAATAGCTTGTAAATGAAAAAAATAAGGATTTTAATCCCATGAATTTATGTGGAACAAGAACTCTTTCACTTCCATGCTGAAGTATGGAAGCGAAGGTGTTCTGGCGTGGGGGTGTAAATTGGCATCAGAATTAGATAATTGGGTATTTTTTCATGGTATTATGAATCATGAGCTCTATTTAATTATTTTAAAGAGAAATTTTAAATTATCCGGTATTGGAAATGACTTCATTTTTTTACCAGGATAATGACATTAAGCGCATTGCTCTCAATGTACGCTACTGGAGTGTCTATAACTGTCCCCAAATTATGAAAATCCCTCCTCAATCACTTTATTTAGCCCAGTAGAATATATTTGGTGAAATTTTGATGTAAAAAAAAAGAAAACATGACAAATAAACACATGATGTGAAGTAAAAACAATTATCACAGAAGAATAGAGGAACACACACACACACACACACATCGATGCAGAAATTACAAAAAACTGATTAAATCTATATCAAGACGCTTAAAAGTTGTTGTGGGCACTTAAATATATTCTACTAAGTACTAAATTAAGAAAGAAATACAATATTTAAAGTTAAGTTGAGATTTTCGTTAAGTGTACGAAGACTTTAGTGGCGTAATATTTCAGTAGCTTTTTGATAATTAATTTTTTTAAAAAATAGTTATACTATTTTAAAAAAAATTATATAATTCCATTAAGAATAAGTTGCAGATATCATACAAAAATTACAATTACAATATATTAATTTTTATTTGTCGTAAATATTGAATTTTATAAGAAATTGCAAGTGTATGAACACTTTTGTGGCCCACTATATAAAATAATATGCAAAAATTAACGCTCATCTTAGTAATGTGTACGGTTTATAATTAGTCTCTAAAATGCCGATTCAAAATTGCGGGATTCACTCTCCAATGCTACCGGTTAACACGTCGGTGAGCGTGTGTGGTATCTTGGTGGGGGGGAGGGTAGAGAAAAGGAGTTAATGAACAATTCCTCTGAAATAAGTAAATCTTTCGCAAACTCTGTCAAAGTCCTTTTATTGTATTCCAAATGCCTTTGAAGTAATATTATTATGGATCACAGTTCTGTAAAAAGATCGTACTTTGGAAAGACGTATATATACCTCCGGAGCAAATGCCGCACTTATGAGGTTAGAGTCGTATAGTAGGTTTAGCAAAAATGTATAGTATTATTGAATTTAACACATTGTTATTGAATGAAGGGGGGCGATGAAAATTGTAATTGAATATTGGGTCACAAGTATTGAAAGTTTGAGATGTACTGGTTTAAAGAAAACCGACACCAAGGAAAATTGCGAAGGGTTAAGGAGTGTTATAAATTTTTTTAAAAAAATCCCGTTTTTTAGCTTTTAGACCTACTTATTTGAAATTTGGTAAGTATGCTTCTTTTGTTGAATAGATTCGCTAAGAATGAATTTTTATGAAAATTGACTCCTATGGGGAAGCGGGAAGTTAATGGGGCTTAATGATAAAAAAATTCCCGATTTCGGACTACTAGACCTACAATAATAAAATTTCGTGCACATGTTCCTTCTGTTGAATTGAAATTCTCTGTCTTCAGGAAATCAAGTCTCAAAGAGGATTGCGGGGCGTATTAATAAAACATTTTCCGTTTTTGATTCATTAGATTTAGACTTAAATTTGGCAAGCATGTTTATTTTGTTGAGTAGAGATCTAATAAGAGTGCGTTTTGCAGAAACAGGCTTTTAGGGAAGGGGTTACAGGAGCGTAACATATATTTTTACTTCAATTTTAGAAATTTTCGTTCAGAAGCTCTTCATTCTAAATTAAGTGGGAGAGTTATAAGAATGAATTTCAATACAATATCATGCTTAATACTTGGATATACCAATAATTTATATATATGTAAACAGTAAGTAAACATACAACACATCATAAAATACTCAGCGATGCGGGCAGGTATTACATAAATTTCTTACTTAGATGTCACCGAATTCAATATTATTATTTTTATTGGATCAGATTTAGTGATTCTGATTTAATTAAAATGAAAAAAGAATCATTTATTCAGTTTAAGATTAAATATAAAAAAAGTTAGAAAGAAAAATTTAACTAACATAGTATATATGTCCTGCTTTTTATATTATTTCTTAGACGTGCTGACTTGCTTGGTAGGTGAACATTTTTAATTTAGCTCATTATTTTGGTTATAGATTACTAGCAATTACTTAGGAAAAAATTCGAAGCAAACATAAAAAAAAATATTGTGCACTGATTTTTTTATCAATGTTTATATATATATAATGTGTTAATTTTTCATTAATAAATAATTTAATTTACATTTTGTTTATTATCATCCTATTAATAAAAGTTATTCATTAATATTACTCAGTTTTATGTCTTGTAACGCACACACGAGCACACGAGGTGGTTAATTGTGAAAAATACTGCTTGTGAAGAAATTTGTCAAACGAAATTAAAGGTAAGCTTAAAGGAAAACAGCAGAATTTTTGAAATTTTTGCAATTGATAGTAGTTTTCCCTAACATTACTAGAAGCTTCCTACAGCTGACACATAGATTTTTAAATATAACAACCTTATTATTTCATGCTAGGCTGTTATCAATTCATGATTAGTCACTGTATACAGTTTATATAATTTGTGGGTTTGGTTTGCAACTCTTCTATTTTTGTTACATAATGCTGAAGTTCCCACTGAAAAGAAATGTTTTACTCATTTTTAAATTTTTTTGTGAATACAAAAAATACTTCACGAATTAAAGACTGGATATCAATTCACAAATATCATAGAAAGAAAAAAAAAAAAAAGGAAAAGAGTGTCAAATTTGGACTTCTCTACTTTCTTTTACAATGTCGCAAAATACCTTTCCTGGATTATACGAAATGCTTGCTTCCTGGATATTTGGGAAAAGCAAAATTGCATTCAGAAGCGTATATTTGTTTAAAAAATACGAAAAAGTAAAAATTAAAGCAGACGTGTTGTCTTACGGTCGATTATAATTTTTTATTCTATATCACTAACCATTTAAATTTTGTATCCAAAAGTGTTTTTTAGAGAGTGACCAATTTTAGGATAAGCCTAATTTTTCTACAATTTTTTTTACGTTTCCTGGATTTGAGAGCAAGAATATTAAATTTAAACTTAAACGCTGCTGTGCTGATGAATTTATGAAATCATTATATGTATTATATTATTATGTTATCCTTCAAACGCATCATGTTTGTATCAACTAGTTCCTGTAATGTACACAGTTAGAATGGATTGAATTGCATGTAGTTACTGATATAAATGATGCCTAAGAAGTGTACGAATTAGACTTTCAGCCACATTCATACATTTAACGGTTCATTTTAAAATAAACCAGCTTATGCGAATTAAATAAATTTTGTCCTTTTTTTATTTTTATTCAAATAATTTAGTTTGAAATTTCATTTGAAACACTTACTTAGGTCAAAATTTATTCATATTTCAAATTGCATACCTTAAGAAATGTAAGAAGTATAAATATTAAAAAAAAGTCCACAATTCTTTCTTTTGTCAATGAGGAGGAAATATCAGAATCTTATTTATTGTATGTGTACAGTACATAAGAAAAAGGATAGCATATTAAGAAAATACATCCGAGTTGAAATACTTACCACATTGCCCCTGTTGTAACTCTAATCCGGATAATCTTGAACTAAGCCCAGAAGACAAATAAGAGTACACCAGTGTTTCTCAAACTTTCAATACTGGCGACCCAATTTTCAATCATAATTTTTGTCGCGCCCCCCCTGTACAACAATAATGTATTTACTGCAATAAAAATGCACTTTGAGAGAGAGACGCTAAAGGTACAATACGATCTTAATTACAAACCGTACAAATTAATACGATAAGTATATAAAATTTTGTACATATAACTTTTAAGTAATATATATATTTTAAGAAAATTACTTAAAATATATATTACTTATTATTATGTTAATTTTTCTTTCTCTAATTTTTAAATTGGAACAGTTCGCAAAATGATACATTTAATTAAAGATTTATTTCTCCTTCAGCATTCGTTTCTCAAAGTACAAATTTCATTAGAAAAATAATCTAGTCTATGTAGCTCTCTATCATATTCATCACATTTGGCATTATAGGGTACGTTTGCGTGAGTCTGGGCAACCTATCGGGCATCTGCGCAAAACATGAAAAACCTCGTACAATTCCAGTCAGTTTTGGTCGACTCGATACTTCATTAGTTACCAAATCTAGCTTGTGAATGTAAATTTTTTAAATTTACACGTTAGTTGTAATTCACGGTAATTAAGTATCTATGGCAGTAGATTAAAACAAAATCATACATACATTTTTAAGTCGTAAGCAAACATTCGACGATAATGAAGGATCAACAAGTACACAGACGAGAATGGTTCCGAAAATTAAATCAAGGCAATAAATATTCTCAAAAATACTTAAATTTTGGATTTACCACCACTAAACTAAATGATGGGGGAAAAAAGCCCCAGGTCGTTTTGTGTCAAAACGTACAAATCTGAAGAACAACATGTAAAAGTTGTTTCTAAAACCATGTAAAATCATTTAGCTATGTTGGCAAATAATTTTAAAAAGTATTTTCTGGATGAGGGCAACTTGGTAGCAAGTTACGAGTGGATTAGGGATCTATTTCAAGATACTCCAGAAGGACTCTCAACTTCCGAAGAAGAAATCTTCATACATTTCACATACAGTGAAAACTTAAAATGAAATTTTGTAATAAATCGCTGTTTGAATTTTGGGTAGAGGTGGATGATGAATTATCTGTACTGAAAACAAAAGCACTTCGTATACTATTACCATTTTCAACATTCTACCTTTGTGAAACCGAAATTTTCTGCGGTGACGGCTTTGAAGACCAAATATAAATCTCAGCTAAATATAGAAAAATAACTCAGAGTGTCAATTTCTGATATTAAACCTTCCTTCGAAAAACTTTGCTCTACAAGGCAAGCCCATGAAAGTCCCTAATAATTATCAAACTTGTTCTTAATTTAGTATTAAGAAATTATTTATAAAATACCTTCTTCAGTACTAATACATTAAACGTATACTGGCTGAAACACCAGCTTTTCACACGAGTTCATTTTTTAAAAAAAATAAAACATTATTATTGATATAATAGCTGAACTGTAAAGAGAGTAAAACTGCGTGCACGGCATTGTATACAAAAATGCAAAATGATTTTTTTAGATAAATGCTATAATTGTAAATAACTGTTTAAAAGAACTGTAACTTTAAATCTCGCAGAATTAGCATTTAGAATTAATGTTAAATAATGAAAAAGAATATAAAATTCCGATGAAGAATAATTGTGTTACTTTTTAATATTTAAAGCGAGAAGACTTCAAAATGTTTTAATCCAGGAGCAGACGCGCACTCGATACTAACGCTAATGGTACTGCGATGGGACTCAGTCACACCAATCATTTGTTTATAATTATTTTTACTGTACACGAGATACAAATCGGAATTCCAGTGAATAATTTAATTAAGAGAAAGTATAGTTACCGGCTTTCAAGGACTATTCAATTTTTCTTTGAGGATTTGAGAAAAAATCCAATAAAACACTGAACTTATAATGATTCAAAAGTGCAAGACCTTAATAAAGGGCGCAAATCAGAGACACTTTTCATTAAAATTACATAAATGTTATTTGATGGCAAAGCTGTCATATTTTGTTCCAATTTATTGTAGTTTTAATGAGCTTTCATGATCGAGTGAGTGAATATTAACGTCGCACTGTTCAACTACACGAGGGCTTTTGGAGAATACCTCGTATATATATATATATAATATATATACAATTTTGAACCATGGTTAAGTGACGAGGACGATACTTGAGCTGGCCTCTTTTAACTACCACACCACTCCAACAAGAGGAAGTTTGAGCTCTTGACAGATTTAACGCGCATCTCTCCCCTACACGGAGGATCTTTAGTGGTACTGGGCTCGAACTCGTGACTCCTTTGGTAATCAACAAATAGCAAGTTGAACTTTTTCTTTCTTGTGTCTTTTTGACAAGGTGAACTGAACCTTGTGGTACACTTATGGCTTCATATATTAGGTTGATGGAGTTCTTTAGGAAGCATTGGAAAATTTTCCTTTCGTTTCATGTTCATGGCGTTTCTCAATCATGAATAATATGTATTCTTTCAGCAGGTTTTTCTTTTGCTTGATCAGTTTCAATTTCCCTCAATTAAGATCACATATGTCCCGCGCCACCACTCCCAGTTTAAAAGTGTATTCAGAAAAATACGGATGATCTAAAAACCACACCAGTAAGTTTGAAGGTCAATCAAATGATTAACAAATGTATTATGCAGCCTGGCTGAAAAGTGAATCATATCTTCCTTTTCTTTTTCTACAACTAATGTACAGTATTTCAATTATAATTACAGTGATTAATTGTTTATCTTAGAATTTTTTTAGGGTCTGGGTTTCGTTTTTCTTTTAACGAGTAATATTTTATGTTAAAACGTAATAAAAAAAATCTCTCATTGAGGAAATACAGCAAATTAAACAAAATGTTTTTTTCTTCTTTAATTTGGTTTTGGGATCAAAGATAGCTATTTGATGACGGAAAAACGCCAGATGGTAAACATAAATTATATCAGTGTTGTGTATTTTTTTCATTATGGAAGAAAGTATTTTGTTTTACTTCTCTTTCCAGTTATTTTTTTTAAATCTTGAAATTTTCAATATGCTCGCGCCCCCCTTGTAGGGTCATCGCGCCCCCCGGGGCGCGCCCCACACTTTGAGAAACACTGGAGTACACCATTCCACACTCTGCCGGAATTCATTAATCGTATTGTCTGATGTCTGGTCAACACATAAGCAGATTGGTGACAGATTCCGAAAACGTACCGGTCAATGTAATAACCAAACACCCTGTACACAGAGGAAGATGAGAAGAGCGAATATACAGCCATACATTATCTTGTTGAAATGTAGCGTCACGGAAGTGTAGAAGTTACAGTACAGTTATTCACCCGAGAATTATAACAAAAAAAATTGGAATGTTAGTATTGTGTATTTAATGCCTCTCTATCAGGATGCGTTTATCCTAACATCGAACATAGGACGTTCTATCCGTTTGAAGAGATGACCCGATGCCAGTTTATAGTCATCATCGTTCAACGTCATTGTAGGTGTGCCTGTCTCATCTGCAACGTCACAGGAAGCTGCGCTAATGATCCCCCTGCTAAATTGTTCAGGATGCTGCTGATTATTCCCGTTGTCTGTAAGGGCCCCCTTCTGAGTGAACCAAGTTTTTTGAACCAGGATATTTGCACACATGGTTTTACGATCCATTAAATCCGTACCGTCAACCTACCTATCTTTTAGGGCATTAGTGGCCAGGGATCTCTAACATCCTGCATTAAAATCTCCACTGCCCTTCTGGACACATCGATTTTATTTTTGAGTGGTAACTATTGGATTAAACCCACACGAACAGCAAAACCGTGCGACAACAAACCGCATTCGGACAAGTGACAAGTTCTGTCAAGGCACACTTCCGAAACGTGCACTTCGAAATTCTTCCTTCTTACACGAGGCGTAATATAACATATACAAAAAACCAACTCCTGAATGCGACTACTCTATGAGAAAATTGTTGTATAAATTTTTTTTCAAACCACTTGTAGATGGTATTTCTTTTATTTTACTGTATTTTCTTAAACCTTTTTTCAGACTGCTATGAGACTGGTTGAATTGTTGTCCCACTCTGAGAGAAAGTTTACCTTGTAAGATCTATACCCAAAGATAGGAACTTTCACTTCAGCCAATCAAAATGCTGCCTTTAAATTTCTGAGCTTTGTCAGACTTCTCTGCTAAAATCTTTTCTTCCTCGGAACTTTGGACTCTTGCTGCAAACGAATTGGCTAGGTGTAGCCCTGCCTACATAACTGACCTCTGCCTATGCTACTTTTCGTAGCTGTTACAAAAACGTTTTCGTTATTAATTTTTAACTTTTCACCTAAACTATAAACATTTTATTTGAATTCAGTTACTACTGATACTTATTTTTTTCACATCAATATTGTAACTGACACTGGGCAGTAGGACATTTAGTACTGTCATTCGAAATTTCTGACGGGTTGATTAGATTTTAACAGATTTATGCTCTGTGTACAGTCCTCTTAATTTCCGTTTTAAATGCACTGAAATGGTAATTATTGACACATTCTTCCTCGAAAATTTAACATTTGTTGCATGCTGCCTTCATGGTAAAGCAGTTTTAATTATAAACAGTGGAAATATTCATTAAAACTTATTGATCGAAAGTTTTTTTTAAACAATTAATTAAGGACTAAAAACATTCAAACTTTGTTAAATATTCGCATTTTTATAGATTCTGTCAATTTTTAGTTTTTAAAAGCAAAACCATTTCTTCTTACAACCTAATATGTACGAATCATTAATTTGAAATTCAATATATTTCTAGTGTCTTATTTTTTTATAAGAACCTAGATCGTTAGAAAAAGAATTTTAGTATGAATATAATGCCTCTATTTAATTCTGAAATGCATCTTTCATTAATTTTGAAGTAAAATATTGTAGATTCCATTTATTAAAACATTTTTAATGAAATTCTCTCGTTTTTGCATATTCCTTCTCGTCTTAGATATTCAAAAACTTAAGCACTCAAAATTCGAAATTGCAAAATATTCTGCAAAAATGTAAACGGAACTACGGAAAATAAAATTCGTATAACATTTATCTTCCAAAAGAAGCATGCTGGGAAGTAACATTTACAAATGGAATGGAAAGAAGAATGCAATTTGATAAGTAGTAATTAGTTTTGTGGGAGACTATCTCTCATTTGTTACTTTGTTTGAAAAAGACTCCCAAGGTTGCTTTTAAGATATTTCGTTTTCTCAAATTTCGTTTCGGAAATCTTAAGAAGCATTTCTAGTGGCGTTGATTAATCATCCGGCAGTTCTTTTAGACATTACTCAATGAATATTTTTTGGAATGTCATTTTTCTTCAAAGAGAAGCTTTCTTTTTCTGTTTGACGAAATTCAGCGTAGGCGTCAGTGTGGTCTTTGTATTTTCCATTCAACGGGGTTTGAGTTATTTTTAAGGTTTTTTTTAATGTTTGCAATAATTTATCCTTTTTTCCTTCATCATTCTTACGAAAATAATTGATTCCTTCAAGGAAAATTCTAAAAAGATGAGTTATTTGTATTTTCTTTAATAAATCCTCAGCAATACATGATATCATTTTTAAGAAAAACGTAATGTTTTTGTAAAATTCAAAAAGTGTTTTGGGTCGCAATTATATCCCGTAGTTCGGGGCACGAAGATTTTGTGCTACATCTCCGAAAGAACAAAACAGTTCTTTAAAAGCTATGGAATTTATTGCAGAAATACAGCCCTCTAAATGAAAGATACATCAGTAAAATTCATACAATAATTCTGGAAGGTTTTCAAACTTTCTTCAGCGCTCTGACACAACTATCAGTGTTTTTGAAATATATATATATATGTAAGGATAATTAAATTAGATTAAAAATTAAATTCCCTATCTAGCACTTAACTCATCTGTCTCAGTCCCCATCGTCAAGTATCAAACTAATCACCCATTTACTTCTTCCGAACATATGGCCTAGCCAATAAACATGTCTAATTCCAGATCGTTAGATTTAATAGTCAACATATGTCAGCATTAACTTGCAAGCACCTTCTTCAAAGCAGCGATACTTACCATATGTTTTTCAGTGTTATCCACTTGAAACCTCCCCCATGGCGTGCTTTTTCCTCCTCTCTCGGTATCAGAACAGATGTAGAATTGGTTGAATAAAGACCGTCCCTTTTTCTAACCTTTAATCTGATTCTGTCTCCAAAATCATGACAGAATTAAAGCCAGCAGGATCTTATTTGCCACTAAATTTCAAATCTTAACGTAAAAAACTAATCTTTTTTATAAAATAATTTAATATAAAAACTAACGCCAACGAACGTAATAACTGATATGGAGAATTTTATGGAACGTCGACGGCACTCAACCTCTTGGCTGAAGACGTCGGGTTGCCGGAATTAAAAATGGTACGGAAAAAGAAAAAAACGCGCTAGTAATCCCCGAAAGAACATCGATCTTACCGCCAAAGAAATAGAATCATCCTCTCTTCTCCTAACAAGATTTCAGAAAGTCATACTTCAAAAATGGAAACAATGAATGAAATTAAAATTAAGCAAGAAGAGAATTTAGATGCTGATGAAGAAAAATTACAACAACCTATAACCATTATTAAAAATGATATTCGATTTGAAGATCTACAGACTTTTTTCCAAAAATATAACCTGGAAATACCCATCCAAACATTCATCAGAAATTTTGAAAGTACGTGCGATTCCTTCAATATACCAGAGAAACAGAAAATCCTATTTATAATCAAGTTAGTAGATGGAGCTGTGAAGACTTACATCCAATCACAATCTATCCCTAAAAGTTTTTACGAACTGAAAAATAATTTAATACGTGAATTCGGAACACAAGTCAATCCAGCGGAGATTCATCTTCAATTATCTAAAACAGAAAAAACCTCAAAAGAGACCCTCATAGAATATTTCTACAGAGTAAAAGAAATCGCATCCCGGATAAACATGGAAGAAGGAGCTGAAAAATATTACATCATAAGAGGATTAAAAGAAAATAGAGCCATAGAAATACAGTTACAAAGCTGCAGCAACATAGAGGAACTGAAGGAAAAAATGAAACTCTTAGATATCCAAGAAAAATCAAAATCAAGTAAGAATGAAGTTATATACCCAAAGTATCCAATGACAAGAATACCTTATCATACGAATCAATTTGCCCATAGACAACAATATGGAGGATGGAATTGGAGAAATGACCAATCTCAACATCCGGATACCATAACCAATACAAGATATAAGGTATACTCTCCTCAGTTTCCATCACCTTATCATCCCCCTTCCTTTTCACTTCAGCGGCCGACCCTATATACGAGAAACCAACGATTTCACAACGACCGACAGTTTTGCGACCCAATGCTCCAACTTTCTACCCCCGTCAAAGAACACAAAACAATAATATGGTATTCTAACCTCATCAAACAAGGGAACTTATGATCATCCAGGGAAGAATCAACTTCAAAAAAGTTGATGTCCTCTTGGATACAGGATCAAGAGAGTGTCAATATTATTCCAAAAAATATAATATCACAAATCAAGGGATACCACAATGTAGAGTAGTATATCAAAACAAAAATTGCCACCATCAATATCAAAACAAAAATTGCCACCATCAATGGAGAAATTGAGGTGAGTGAGGCAATTACTTTACAATTGAAAATAGGAGAAATTATTGAAAATATTAAATTCCTCATAGTAAATGTAGAACTGAAATATTTAATAATTTCTAATAAAACTATGAGTATTTTTGAATTAAATATTAATTTTAGTGATTATAAAATTTTTCAAAGAGGAAAACAAATTTTAAAAAATTATGAATCTAAGAAAAATATTAAAGAAAATGAAACTCTTAAATTTAATAATAATAAAATTATCACTAAAAAAACTGATAATGTGTTTAATATAGAAATAATTCCTAATAGTGATTATGATATTATTAATATGATTATTGATAAATATAAACATGTCTTTGCTAAAAATAAGTTTGATGTGGGCGAGTTAAAATGTAATTCTCCTAAAATAATACTTACCTCAGAATTACCCATTGTAAATTGACCATATAGAACATCTTTTAAAGATGATACGGAAATAAAAAAGCAATTAGATGCATTATTGAAAGCAGGAATAATAAAACCATCTTATAGTTCTTACGCTGCCCCTATAACATTGGCTTTTAAAAAAGAGGATAATGCTCGTACACGATTATGTATCGATTACAGAAAGCTAAATGCTATCACAAAATTAGATGCAGAGCCAATTCCCCGAATAGATGCAGTTTTAGACAAATTAACTCATTTAAAATTTTTCTCAACCATCGACCTATGTAGTGGTTACTGGCACATTAAATTAGATGATAATGAATCTGAAAAACTTGCTTTTACATCAAATTACGGTCTTTTTCAATTTAATCGTTTGCCTTTTGGATATAAAAATTCTCCAGCTATATTTCAAAGAGCTACTAGACAGATTTTAAATAAATACCAAATAAAATTTGTATTAAATTATTTTGACGATATAATAGTATTTTCGGAATCAATTGAAGAACATGCAAAACATTTAGAGGAAATTTTTAAAATTTGTGGAATAGAAAAAATTAAATTAAAATTCTCAAAGTGTAAATTTGGCAAAGATACAATTGATTTCTTAGGATATGAAATAAAACAAGGGTCATACACTCCAAATAATACAAATGTCGAAATAATTAAAAAACTTTTACCCCCTAGAAATGTAAAGGATTTACAAATATTTCTTGGTAGTATTAATGTCTATTATAAATTCATTCCTCAATATGAAAAATTAAGAATGCCCTTAAATAATCTTCTTAAAAAGAATCAAAATTGGAATTGGACCCCAGAATGTCAACAATTTTTTCAAAAACTTAAAGACAGCTTAATTTCAAAGCCCATTTTAGCTATATTCAATCCAAATTATCCCTGTCATCTGTATGTAGATGCATCGAAAACTGCAATCTCATGTATCCTCAAACAACAAAAACCCAATGGAAATCAACATCCGATTGCATTCCACTCGAGACGACTGAAAAATTATGAAACTAATTAATTATACAATAACAGAATTAGAATTCTTAGCTATAATTGATAGTTTAGCTAAATTCAATTGCTATCTTCATGGATCTCATTTCACAGTTCATACCGATCATAATGCATTAGTTTGGCGTAAAAATTTCAAAAATCCCACGAGTAGACTTTTTAGATGGTCTTTAAAAGTTTCTATGTATGATTTTGATATAAAATATAAGAAAGGTAGCACTATATATATATATATATATATATATATATATATATATATATATATATATATATATATATATTGAAGCTTATATGTTAACAAGAAATCCTATTGCTTATCATATAATTAATACACCCCCAGAACCTTTATTAGATATCAACGAAATAAGTCATTTTTGGTGTTTTAAAGTGAAAGATATAAATTAAGTTTTTAGAAAAATGACTAATGAGAGAACTAATACTAGAGATATTGATTTTTATAAGAAACAAAAGTAAAGTCAAGTTGTATTCTTTTTTTCTTCACTGAATTTTATTGTTTTGTTAATTATTTTATTCAGCAGTAATCTTATTGCATGCCATTTAATTTTTTTTATTTTGAAATTGTGTGTTTTGATATACCGGCCATATATCAGGATTCACTATTTCTCAAAATTTTCCTTATCTAAAATTAAAATTAATATTTAATAACTTGAAGCTTATTTTTGGATATTATACAGTGGATAAGGGAGAATACAATCATTATAATTTTGTATATGTCTCGAAACATTAAGAGGACAAACTTGTTTAGTTTGATATGTACACCTCTCATTGTTTCTTATCAGCATCCCTGAACATCTGTGAGTTGATGACGCAGATTTCTCAGAGAGATGTGTTCAAAATTAAGTAAGGTGATACAGTTTTATTAGTGAATGTGTGATGTAAGAGAAAATCAAGAATTTTTGTCTATGAAATGAATATTTAGAAGGTTACGGAAAGATTCAAAATATTGTATGCGATATTGTTAAGTTAAAATGAATATTGTGAAAAATTTTCAGAAATACTAAAAGTTATTATTGAAGTGAGTCCACTTTTCCGACTCAAAATAATAAAAAAGAGCTCTTATATTCTTATAATTTTTTATATTTTATAACGCATATGAAATAAAACATTGTTTATAGTGCATAGAAGTTGTGTGTTATACACCGTTTTCATATTATTAATAATTTCATTTTATTAGTGTCTATATTTTTTTTATCTTTTTAAAAAATGTATTTCATATATGCAAAATGTGTGTAACAATATAAGGTATTACTACGATGGCGCCAGATTAGATTTTTATACAAAATTATTTGTTGTACTAAGAAATGGTTCGATCTTTTCTTACCTGACTTGTTGTTTCTTAGTTCGATTTGGAAACGCCATCTCTTGCTACACCTAGAAGTAGTTACTTATTTCTTAATAATTGAATTGGTCTGAAAAGAAATAGTATCTTGAAAGCAGAGACGACCACACCCGAACGAGTTTGAACTAGAAGTTTATTTACGCTAACGAATATTACAACGGAATGCGCAGAGCGCCATCTGTGGACTGTAAGATTAAACATACCGCCCCCCTTGAAACACGGAGGGGTTTCAAAATTAATGAATTAACTTAAATACTAAGTTGTTAAACATGCTAATGAATTAAGTATAAGAATTAACATACAAATTTACAATAAAGTACACTTCTAAATTAATGAAATCAAGCAATGAGATTTACAGAAGTATAGATGACCTCAACAATGCTGAAAGAAAAAATTAGGTATTATTCACAAATGTTCAAGTGTTTATAGGAAGTGGACACCGTTTAGCAATTGGCCTCACAAGTTCACTAGTTTGAGTTTTTACCTTAACCACACGAACCTTACCGTCCTTACCAGGGAATGTTTCCGTGACTTTCCTAATTTCCACTGTAGTGGGGGTGAGTTGTCGTGCTTGATTAACACAAGATCTCCGATGTCAAGGTTCTTTTGAACGATGCGCCATTTCGATCTTGACTGCAGCAATGTCAAGTACTCTGAAGACCATCTATTCCAAAAATGTTGAGTCATTCTTGTAAGCAATCGCCAACGGTCGCAGTGGCGAAGGTCGTCTGGAACTGTAGGTTGCGGGATAGCTGTTAATGCCTTTCCTATCAGAAAATGTCCTGGTGTGAGAACACAAGGATCATTTGGACTGCTAGATAACACACATAGTGGCCTGGAGTTGAGGCATGCTTCAATTTGGCTTGATAACGTGGATAGTTCTTCGAAGGTGAGACTAGTGACTCCAACAACTCTGTTCAAATGAAACTTAAAAGATTTCACTGTAGCTTCCCAAATGCCTCCGAAGTGGGGAGCAGATGGAGGATTAAAGTGAAAGGTGATGTTGTCAGTTACCAGGAATTGATGAACGGCATCTTCTTTCATCAACTGGCGGAACTCCTTTCTAAGATCTCTGCTAGCTCCATAGAAATTAGTTCCTTGATCGCAGAAGATCTCTGATGGTTTACCTCTGCGAGCCACGAATCTTTTTAAACAAGCGATAAATGCTTTTGATGTTAAGTCACTAACGACTTCTAGATGAACCGCCTTCGTTGCTAAGCAGACGAAGACACAGATGTAGCACTTAGTATTCCGGCTTCCTCTTCCCTTGGAGCTTCGTATCAAGAACGGGCCGGCGAAGTCAATACCAGTTCGTTGGAATACAGAAGAGGGGCAAACTCTGGATTCTGGAAGATCTCCCATGATTTGTTCGGCGAATTTTGGACGATTTCTGAAGCATGAGATACATATTCTCACTACTCTTCTAACTGCATCTCGGGCTGAAAGAATCCAAAATTTTCTCTGAGAGCTGCTTGGAGAAGTTGTGGACCGGCATGAAGAAGTTTCAGGTGGTAATCAGAGATAATCAAGTTCACAACATGGTCGGTTTTAGGAAGCAAGATGGGATGCTTCTGCGAGTCTGCAAGTATTGAATTTTTCAGTCTACCACCGACACGTATTATTCCGGAATCATCGTAGAACGGAGTCAAGGGTATAAGCTTGTTGGTTGACGGAAGCTGCTTACCTGCTGAAAGATAGGAGACTTCCATCGAAAAATGATCACGTTGGATAAACTTAACAATGCCTTTCTCGGCTTCGCTCAATTCTGCCGTTGTTAAAAAGGACTTTCTTCTTTTACACGCAGAAAGAGAACAGTTCTTCACAAATCTTAAGCAATAAGCAACAACTCTTTTCAACTTGTTCCAAGACGAAAATTTTTGAAAGAACTCAGCCTTGAAAGTCGCATCAATTACGTTCAGCATAATCAGCTTGGATGTTCTTTTGGCTTCGGCAGACATGTGTTCTTGTAATTGTGGATTATCTTCAAACTCTCCAATCGGAAAAGTAGAACTTCTTAACCAATCGGGTCCATTGAACCACAAGTTGCACTTTTCTAGTTTAGTTGGGGGTATCCCTCTCGTTCCACAGTCAGCAGGATTCTCCAGACCACTCACAAAGTTCCAGTGCACGTTAGGAGTCAGCTCTTGAATTTGTGCCACTCGTTTAGCTACAAATGGTTACCATCTTCTCGGTTCGGACTTCAACCATGCCAGTGTGATCTTGGAATCAGACCACGTAAAGGTCTCGGAAATTAGCAGGGTTAGAGTTGGAAGGGTAGCTTGTAACAAATTGGCAAGAAGTAGGGCAGAACAAAGCTCTAGTCGAGGTAGAGACTGAGGTTTTACTGGAGAGACACGTGTCTTAGAAGTTAGCAGTCTAGATACTACGGTTTGAGTTGCATCCTTGGAACGGATGTATATAACTGCACAGTAGGCCTTTTCTGAAGAGTCACAGAACCCGTGTACTTGTACGTCTATAGCCTGTGGAATGAGAATGCAGCGTGGGATCTTGATATTTGTAAGTAGAGGAAGCTGTTCTTGAAATGTTCTCCATTGTCTTGCTAGAGAATCTGGTAGCTCTTCGTCCCAGCTTAGATGGTGACTCCATAGCTCTTGGAGGAAGATTTTAGAAATGACAACTGATGGTGCCAACCAGCCCAAGGGGTCAAAGATTTTGGCGACTTCAGAAAGTACCTTGCGTTTAGTCCACACATCAGTCTCGTTCACGGTGATGGTAAAGGTAAACTTGTCAACATCTGGAAGCCAAGCTATTCCCAAGATCTTGACAGGTTGGTCATCCTTGATCGTGTGTTTGGAATCAACTGCCTTTAATTCTTTTGGAATGGTTGCCAATACGTCAGGGTCGTTAGACACCCATTTACGTAGAGAAAATCCTCCTCTTTTCATCATCTCCTGCAGCTCTGACACTAGCTGAATGGCTCCCTTCTTTGTCGCACTTCCACTCAGCAAGTCATCAACGTAAAAATGACTAAGGGTAGCTCTTGAAGCGGCTGGATAATTTTCTTGTTCGTCAATGGCAAGCTGTCGTAAGGTTCTCGTAGAGAGGAATGGTGCTGAGGACGTACCATACGTAACAGTTTTTAGGCGATATTCTGTTATAGGTTCGGTTGGAGAATCCCTCCAGAGAATTCTTTGCCAGTCTACGTCTTCCTCGTGAACTTTAATCTGGCGAAACATCTTTTCAACATCAGCGCAAATGGCTACACTGAAAATTCGAAACTGGATAAGAATAGGGAAAAGTTCTGGCTGCACTCTTGGCCCAACCATAAGCAGATCGTTGAGAGAGAGTCCAGAAGAAGTTTTACTGGAGGCGTCAAAAACAACGCGAAGCTTTGTTGCACAGCTGGTGTCCCTAATAACTCCATGGTGAGGAAGGTATAAACTTTTTATGTTATTAATTTCAGAGTCCGGAACAAGTTCCATGTGCTTTAGATCTAGGTATTCCTTTATGAAATTTCGATACAGCTTGTATTTGTCAGGATTAGAAATGAGATGGCGTTCCACGCTGATTAGCCTACGAATTGCATTTTGTTTTGAATTACCTAACCGCGTCGGAGGAGTGTGAAATGGCAACTTTACTGTGTATCTGCCATTCTCATCCCTAGAATGTGTCTTTACGAAATGATCTTCACAAGCCTCTTCTAATGAAGTTAAGGGTTTGGCACATGGCACAGAATCTAATTCCCAGAATTTATTGATTAGCTGATCCGATACTAACTGAATATGATTGACATGGAAAGAATTTTGACCACTAGAATTTGCCTTGCCTCCAATTATCCAACCCAATTCTGAACGAATGGCAAATGGCTTATCCTTACCCAAAGATAACGTTTGACCCTTTAGCAATGGCAAAGTAAGGTCAACACCAAGTAGCACATCAATTGGACTACTCTTGTAAAATGCTGGATCAGCCAGAGAAATATCCCCAAATAATTCACGCATTGAGGAATCTAAATCGTGATGTGGGATCATGCCTACAATTTTGTTGATCACATAGACGGACGCATGAAAAGAATTTTGAGATGAAAAATGTGAGGTAAATTGAATCTCAGCAAGCCCATTTAGACGCGTATCGGATGTGCCCAAACATGATATGCGCACATTGGCCTTTTCCTTTCGCAAACCTAGCCTTTCAATACATTCATTTGTAATAAGTGAAGCCTGGCTTCCGCTATCCAGAAGACATCTACAGGTCTGATAGTTACCCCAAATATCTCTTACCTGAATTAGAGCTGTGCAAAGAAGAATTTGAACATCTGGGTTCACATCAGAAATACACGATGTAACATCCACAACTCTAGAATTTTCGCCTGGTTCACTAGTACTTGAAATAGGGACAGGCGAAAACACAGGAGCGTTGACAGAAAGTTCTCTAGAATTTAACACATTTACTGCTCCCTGTCTCCCCTTAGCACTAACATTTTCAAAATGAAGTAAACTGTGGTGGGGTTTCTTGCACTTTTTACATCTAAACTTGCTTTTGCAAGTTTTCACACTGTGAAACTGAGTTAAACAGTTAAAGCAAACATTATTCGTTTTAACGAAATCTGAACGGCCTTGAACTGACAATTTTAAGAATGTATCACATCTCGACAATGTATGATCTCCATTACATAAAGGACATTGTGACTGGGCGTTGGACGCGACCAGAGTCACCTTCCTTTGAACATTTCTCTTAGTAGTTGAATTCGTAATGGATCTCGCTTGTGTTGCAAGGAATTGCAACAATTCGTCTAACCTTGGGATGACATCTGTTGAAAAGGTTCTCTCAAACCAAGTTCTGGAATTCGGATCAAGCTTAAACAATATCATATGCATTAAGAGTGTATCTGTAGTTGGGTCAACCATGTATTCAAGTGACTCCAACACCCTTACAAATTCCTTAGTGGAATCTATCAAATTTAGAATTTGTGTGGATGATTCTCCACTCAAGGGCGTTATGTTAATAAACCTTTTAATTAAGGAGGACATAATTTCTCTTTTATTAAAATATCTATCCTTTAGCAATTTCCAAGCGATTTCGAAATTATCATTGGTAATGGATAAAGAATTAATGATTTTAATGCATCGGATTTTAAACTGCCCTTTAAATATTGCAACTTTTGCGCTCCCGTTAAATCATTATTGTTGGAAACTGCAGCTTCAAAAAGATCAGAAAATGCAAGCCACTCCTCAGTTACACCAGAAAATATAGGTAGGGATAATGTAGGAAGTTTCACTTCAGCTGACCGAGCTGAGACTAAACTGTGACTTGAACTTTGGTTTTTAACCTCAAAATCGGAGTTTACTACAGAAGGCATAAGCTGAGTGTCTATAGCGACAAGTATTTCTTCTAAGGTATCTAAAATGTCGTCCTTTTCCGTACAATAAGTTTCCTCGTCCTTTTCCTCGCAAATACTTATAATAGAATCCAAAATATCCTTTATTTCAGTTCTAAATTCTAAGAATCTATTTTTCCGAGCCAATAAACCAACATTATTTAATTTCTCAATTTCCTCTTCTGTTTTGTTTTGCAATTTTGTAATCGAGGATTTGATGTTCTTTTTTTTCTTCAATAAAACCTCAATATCCATTTTAATATAGCAAAAAGAATAATTTAAAGAAAACAAATAAAAAAACACAGCTGCGAATGACTAATTGTTTAGTCGAAAAAGATACGATTCCTTTGGCGCCGCGGAAGAGGGGAAAAGAGGGGGGGAGAAATTCTAAAAGGAATTACTACGGAACGTACAAATAGGAAATTTAACACACAAGTGAGGTAAAACGAAACTGAAGTTTCTTGTTACATATGATACAGGAATGACAATGGCAGAAACACACAATAATTTACCACTTAAGAATGATCGCACAACAATCAATTAAACATTGAAATAACCATGTATATAAGAAGATTAAACTTTTGAATATACATGAATTTGAAATATTTCACTTCGAAAGTTTCTTTTTAAACTTAGTACACACAAAAAGAGAATTAGAATTTTTCATCAATTGAATTATGACAATATCTTTTAGAAAAATATTGCCGAAAGAACAACAAGCCAGAAGTTTTGAATTAGAATGTTTCACAATATTGAACTCCGGCTCGACGGACCAAAATGTTGTACTAAGAAATGGTTCGATCTTTTCTTACCTGACTTGTTGTTTCTTAGTTCGATTTGGAAACGCCATCTCTTGCTACACCTAGAAGTAGTTACTTATTTCTTAATAATTGAATTGGTCTGAAAAGAAATAGTATCTTGAAAGCAGAGACGACCACACCCGAACGAGTTTGAACTAGAAGTTTATTTACGCTAACGAATATTACAACGGAATGCGCAGAGCGCCATCTGTGGACTGTAAGATTAAACATTATTATTTTAATATTTGTATGATTTCATGTATTTTTATATTTACTATCTTATTGTTTGATATATTATTTTCCAACATATTTTTTTTTGAAAATATCTACCAGCTATAATGCGAATCTATTATTATGAAGGAATAGGTGGAAACGCGAGCTCTTATTCTAGATGTCGAATAGATTTAAACAAGCTAATCTTCAATTATATGTATGGAGATTCATTTTTATCAATTAATTGTCATTACTGTTATAGTTTCGTTTATTGTATTGCATTTTGATTTTAGTATTCCTATTGCTTAAATATTTCTACTGTGTGTAATATGTCTTTCTAAATCATGTTATGTATTGTTTTGTGTTTGTTGAGAAATGATTAAGTTTGTAAAGAGAGAAAAAATCACGCCATGACTTCCTTTTAAAATTGGGGGGCAAATGTAAGGATAATTAAATTAGATTAAAAATTAAATTCCCTATCTAGCACTTAACTCATCTGTCTCAGTCCCCATCGTCAAGTATCAAACTAATCACCCATTTACTTCTTCCGAACATATGGCCTAGCCAATAAACATGTCTAATTCCAGATCGTTAGATTTAATAGTCAACATATGTCAGCATTAACTTGCAAGCACCTTCTTCAAAGCAGCGATACTTACCATATGTTTTTCAAGTGTTATCCACTTGAAACCCCCACCATGGCGTGCTTTTTCCTCCTCTCTCGGTATCAGAACAGATGTAGAATTGGTTGAGTAAAGACCGTCCCTTTTTCTAACTTTTAATCTGATTCTGTCTCCAAAATCATGATATATATATATATATATATATATATATATATATATAACGTTAAAATTTATCCGCAAGCAATCACTCAGTCGTAGGCCAGTTAACTCTTGAATAGCTGAAATAAAATTAAGTTTCGGCAAGTGACCACTATTTATAATCTGCTTGGTTACGTGCCATTGCTTTCTCGAAAAATCCACTTACGTCATAGGTCATAATGTTCTAGACCAGGGATGGTGAGACAATGGCACACGTGCCAATGATAGCCCGCTACGCAATATTTGGGGCAAACCACCTATAAAAAAAGAGTTGCATTTTCGTTCTAAATAATGAAAATGACAGTGAAGTTTTACGAACAAATGCAAGTGATGATTTGTGTTGTGCGAGGTGGCAGGGAGCACACTTGTTTGTTATTGTCTTACAATCCTAACATACTATTTATCATCTTAATTTGCAACCACAAAAGACACAATAGTGTTACTTTAATTTAAATCACACGTACAACTAAAACATTTACAACAATACAGTGCAAAATGTATTTTTGCGTAGTAAATGAAGAGTTTTGTGTTGTTAATGTTTAGATTTATTGTTTTCCCAATAATCACAAGTCGAAATTATTTCACGGCACGTCTTTACCTCGTTAAACAATTCTAAAGAAGAAATGACACGTTGATCCATAAAGGTTCACCATCCATGTTCTAGACTTTTCCAGTCATTTCGCGAAGCATCCATATGGTCATCAAGTCGCCAACAGCTACGACAATTTGGCTCTATCTGCGATATTTCGCCAAGTTCTCAATGAAACACTATTAAGATGTAAGGAATGGCTTTGCTTGCGAATACTTCAACTTTTAGCATAAAATAAAGGCAACAGAGTGTAATATAAACTTATTAAACACGCATATTTAAATTATTTACACTATTTTAAGATACATCAAACATTAATTACACAAAATTTGTAACAATATTCAATTTAATATTTTTCGTATTTAATAATACTATTACGGCAGTCGATTGATTATGGGCGTGAATTTGGGTGTTGTCAAGTCATAGATATGAGTCCTTTTACCAGTGGAGACCCACCGTGCAGAAGGGCTGAGGCCCGTTAAATCTGAAATGGCTCACAGTTCCCATTTTGGCGTGGTATGGAAGCTTAGAGAGAAGTTTGTCAACTCGTAGCTCTTGTATTGCATCAAAAGAATGAAAACTTACAAAAAATTAATTAATCGTACTTATAACGTTTGCATTTAAAAAGTTCTTTTTGTAAAACAAAATGAAACACATAGTGTAGATTTTTGTATTACATTCAATGTTTTTGCTTTAACAGCTGCTTTGTTTTCTATTTCACAAATTTATACCTTTCTTGCATCTAAGATACTGTTATTTTTGTTATTTTGAGAAAAATCATAAATATTATTTTTTTGAAACTGAGACACTTTAAATATGTTTATAAAAATAAAATATAATTTAATTGAAGGAATGATATAATTAAAATTAACCTACTAACGCGCAATAATGGTAAAAATGTGTACATTCCTCGTTATTATTCACACTGAAAATAAAACTTTTTTTAGTTTTTTTTTTCTTTTATGAAAGAAACTGTTATACTAATGTCTTTTCGTTATACAATAGTGCAAAATATAGATGTAAAAGCATAATAAATATATAAGAATTCCAATAAATATCTATGAATTTAAAATCAACCATTGAGATTTAAAGCAAACTATTATTCCTGAAGAATGATTGAGTAAATTTCATGAGGCAAAAAAGTTAAAAACATCGTATTTAGCATCATAAAAAATATTACTGTAGAATCTTAATTTATCAAGATACTACTTTTCTTACGAAAAATGGCATTTTAATAACTATAATTTTTTAGAATACGGAATTCTAAGCCATAACAAGAATTAATATGAAAATTTTAATGTTTTTTAAAAATATAATAGCTTGTGTCAAGTATTTTATTATCATCTTAAAATAATTAATAAAATCATCTGCTCGATTCTGTTTTCTGTAATGAGTAATTAAGTTAGAAACAATTAATATGTTGTAGTCTTTAGTTGAAATACTATATTATAATTTATACAGTTTTATGCATAATATATTGAGTTATTCAGTATCATATATAATAAGAAAATCTGACTCTTAATTAATATTGTGTTTGCTTAAGATTCAAAAGTAAAGATGACATAAATATAAGCTAAAATAATTACTTATTTTGTAACATTTAATCTTGAAATTTCTTAAATGGAAATTTTTCACTCAAAGAATAAAGAATTTTTTTTTTTTGGATTTTCTTATTTAGTAGAGAATTAATTTTCTAAATATAACATTCAGAATACAAGTGATAAATGTAGTGTGACTAAAATATATTTCCGAGACTTAATTTGCCGAAAACATGAAGGATTAAAAATGCACCGAAAATTGTAGAATATAGTTTAGGTGAATACTACATCATAAAACTTTTATTGTCTGTTAAACGTTTTGTGTAATGTGTGTGAAAGAAGATAAAACTATTTTTCTTAATTTCGAAGAATGAAAATATTTTGTCTGTTTTAAAAAAAAATATGAATTTTTTTAAAAAGAGTATTTTATTGTTTTTTGTATGAAAGCCTGTTTTTAACTTTTTCAGTTGTTTATACAGAGCATAAATTCCAAGCATGGCAGCAATAGCTAAAATAACAGTAACTATTTGTAAGTGTTGTTTATGCAAGTTTTCTAATAGTTTATAAAGGCGGATTTTGTTTAGATATTTTCTAGTTGTGCTAAAACGATTTGAAGAAGGAGTATAAAATGTAGTCGAATCCCTTAAGGAATTTCAATTTTGGCTGTATTGTTTCATCTGCAACACTCAGTTTTTAAGTTTTGAACTTAAAAGTTTTGAATTGTTTAGTTATTTGATAAAAGTTCAAAGTTTAGAAGTTATTTACAATTCCAATAAACGGACAACACAATACTTCTTTTATTAATCTCAGCGGTTGATATTTTTTGGACTGGTAAATTCTGCTTGACCGTAATTAGTTGACGTAAGCTTCGACGGTAATCAGTCATTTTAGAAAACGATCGATTTCTGAATGTTTCAGCAGTGAATCACTGCTTTGCATCAAATGAATTTACTTAAGCTGTTCAGGGACTTTTTAATTTAGTTTCTGAACAAGCTTAGTTGTTTCAATTGTTTTGAATGCATATATGCGATACATTGAGCTTCTCTTCTATCTCATGTGTTGCTCTATGGTGATCTGAATCGACAAAAACATTGCAATAACTCTTGTCAACTTTAACTGGATGAACAGATGGTGCATTTTGGAGTTGAAGATCACCAGAATGAAATTTAACAAATCTCACGCTCACTATCTTTCAAGACTTCATTCCCATACACTGCAGACATCTTCGATGCATCTTCCTGCTTTTGCAGAAATACAATAAAATATGTCTGACCCACGCATTTGTTGTAATATTTTTAAATTTGTATAAAATAAGCCTATATATAATATTAGAAAAAGGTAAAAAAGAAATAATAAAATGGTCAGTATCGAAGCAAAAATCAATAAATACAAAATGGGTAATTAAAGGTTGACGGTATAAGCGTATTGTAGCTTAATGTATCTGCAGTCTGTCAGAAACAAAGAGAAAAGTTAGATTCCTAACAAGGGAACTACTTGGAAAAAGCCCAAAGACTAACAGTTGCGAACGTAGGGTTCTGAAAGTTTTTTTGTGCAATCAAATGATCAGGCTACGCATGTTAAGAATAAGAGACTAATCAGACTATATTGTTCCAGATAAACATGTCAGAAAAACATACTGAAGTGGTCATTTGGATATACTACATATACTTTACAAATTATAGTATAATATTTATTTAAGATAAATAATTAACTTGTAATTTTCAAAGAATATTTATGTGTTTTTTATTTCTGCTTTTATTATTAAAAATGCTTAAAAGACTAAATATTTCCGAAAATAATGAAAAAAGGAATTCAATTGTAAATTTAATAATTGAATTCAATTAGACACAATAAAATGTAATTAAATTATTTTTCTAAGAAACCAGTAAACAAAATTCTTTATAAATCTTAAATACAATTTATTCTTTTAATATTAATCAAGCACTGTTAGTAATTTAAAAGCAAGTAGTCAACATAATTTTTTTAAAAAAATGCATTAAATATTACAATATTTGGCAGAAATTATTCTACATATATCTAATTCATTTCGAAATAAAAGGACATCATCGTATTTTTTACTCATATTTGATTAAATAAAATGAATATTTTATTCTTTGAACAAATTTTTTATTTCTTTACAGAAATTAAATCTCTTAACCTTGGAAAGAATTGTAAATAAGGAATGACTGTATTAACATATAATCTAAAGCATGTCAGTGCAAGCACTACTAAAATGTATGATTTTTAATGAGATAAATATCAATAAAAATATCATAATTAATATTTTGAGAATATAGAAAAAGTTATAAATTAAATTTCTTTGCGAGACTTTTTATACACATTTATAAATGTACCCATCTATTATATAGTTACATTAAAAAACATTAGATCTCTATATTCTTGTATAAAACTCATGAAATGTTTTTTCTCAGAGAACGAATTTGTGTTAGAAGCAGTAAGATAAAAATTTATTTTAGAAAAGAGGTTTGGTAAATAAAAGCCTTTTTCGAATATTTCAGGAAGTTTCTCTCTCTGCTATGTGATTAAAATATCTGACAAAGTAAAGATATTTAAGAAATAAAAAAAGAGCATCATTTAATCATTTTAGTTGAATACTCACACACATAAGCGTATTCTTTTTTTTTTGCATTGGAAAGCATTCTAGTTGTTCCTAAAGTTAACAAAGTTTCATAAAACTCTAAATTAATAGCTTGTCTTAAAAACACATTTATAAAGTATGTTGAGATCTCCGTTAACTATTTAAGTTCTTATTCTACTGTATTTAATTTCCTTAAAAACTAAAATGTAGAATTTCCTCTTCTTTACACAAATCGGATTACACTAAAATCGGACTCTGAGTGAACGAACCCACATTTATAGCGATTTTCGTGATTTAATAATTTTTTCTCTTTCCCCGATTAAAATAAGGGCAAAAAACTCAATTTAACAAATAGTAAACCCCGAATAGCCAAATTATTTAAGTGCCTGAAATTTTTTTTTATTTGTTTGTATTAGAAAAAATTGGATTTTTTTTTCAAACGACACATCTATCTATTGTTCGGAACAAAAAAAAGACTTTTCTTGTAAGCAGCAAGTTTCAACGGAAAAAGGTGGAGACCATTATTAGACTTTACAAGTTTAGATCCGAGGTGAATCGTACTGTTACCTGTATGGTGCTCAAGGCTATGGCTAACAGCAAACGTGCATCTAGCCACTTGCCATAATAAATTTTGTGGGCCTGGATCTGATACAGTTAAGATCAGGTGGCATAAGAAACAACAACAACAGGTATAGACGAGTAATTAGTGTAACCTATCGCTTGAGTAGGTCAGGAAATTATTTTCTTATCTCATCTTAATCCACAATTCATAGGGATATTTTAAGATTTTAACGGTTATGTTATATTTGGTGACAGACTGCCTATATATGTGTGCGAGTGAAGTTGTAGAAATCGTTGATTTGTCGGAGCCAGTGAATAGTGGTTCTAATGTTAAAATTGTTAATTAAAATCCTATCAAAACCGTTACGTTTTCTAATGTTTTACATTGTTTGGAATACGCCATAGAATCTAAATCAAGCAGTATTGTTTTCTCTACACGAAATCAAAAAATAACTCTTTCCATTTAGGAATCAAAAAGATTTTCGAACATCTGTTAGTCAGTATTTTAAAATTTTTAATTAATTAGTATTCACTAACAGTATATTTTGTAGTTGAATAAAAAGTGTGTAATTGCTTATTAAAGAATTAACGAAATGTAAGTGCAAAACTGATCAATTAAACGAATATATCGATGTAACTAATGACCAAAATGTTTGGTCCCGATAAATTCGTAAAATAGAGGTGCGATTGTATATGTGTATTATTGAAATCAAGTGATTGATATACGAAAATGCTTAAATATTAAAATTGTGCTGTTGAATGAAAAATATTTTGTATTATATGTGAGAAAAGTATTGTATGAAAATGTATTTTGTGTTATATGAAAGTTATTATAAGAAAAAGTATTTTTTTAAGAGAACCGTTGATTCAAGGATACGAAATGAAAAATACGTACTTTTTAAATGCTCAGAAAAATATGGATTCGTTAAGTAGCTATTCTACCTGTAATTATTTTAGAGAAAGACAATTATTCTTCTTTGTGAATAAAATTTCACAAAATCCTGATTATTATTATTTTTTAATAAATACATTCATTCTTTGTGTGTTTAAACGTTGTTCTGGTGTTTGAGTTTGGGAAGAAGAGTGCTAGCTCCGGTGTCATCCACGTCATTTGATTCGTGTTCTAAATTACGAGGATCGTTGCCAATACTCTTCGCATTGCTTTAGAATGTTACGTCAATAAAAAACTAAAATTACATCGAAATGAATATATAAGAAGATTAAGAATGCTTAACACTTTTAATAAATATAAGTAATTGCATAACTATAAATAAGACTAAGACATAAATTACAAGAGATTCCCATCATGCTGAAAACTTCTAAAAATTTAGTTGTAATTTTCTTTTAAGGTATCCGACTACTTGCGACAACTTTTTTTGAAAAAAAAGGATATATGGAGATCTTTTTGTGATTTTTATATTTATTTAGTATATTTTAAGGAAAAAATCCTAAAATTGGTAAAAGAAAAAAATATTATTATTATTAAAATGGGAAAAAACTAGTAAAAATGTACGAAAAATTACATAAACGGGGCCCGCTCTGTACAAAGATTTTATGAACGAATTTTCAATTTTTCAATTTTGATGTATTACTTTGTTATTCCTGTTTGAAGTGACCTTCACGATAAGAGATATTTTAATTTTTACAAAAACTAGAGCACTTTATCTAAGTCATTATACGAAATTGCTTACAAAAACATTGTCTATATTCACATAAATAACTGCAAATTTTGAAATAAAACAGTTATTGATAAATCTGAAGATCAAACCACTTCTACTGTTATGCAAAACATAAGCAAAAAATTTCAGCTAATTATTTTCAAAACTTTTTGAGCAATCGCGGTCGCCGTTTGAGTTTTTTGAAAAAAACACATTTCGAGTAAAACGCATTTTAAAGTTTGACATCTTGTGTAAAGTTATGGCATTTGCTTTTACTTAAACGCTTGTAATTTTTGTTCTAGTGGAGGGAAAATAAAGTACTTGATATTTTTATTAAGTTAATAAAATGGTCTATAAAATAAAATCATAAAAATATTCGCCAATTTTTGAAAAAAATCATGGTTTTAGGGTAGTCAGATACCTTAAAACATTTTAACTATGTACAGTTGAATCAAAATAGCTAAAAGGCAAGAGGAAAAAAGAATAGTATTTTAATTCTCATGCAACCAAAACGTCAACAGTTGCCACCATATAAAATGTTTTCAATTGTATCAATGAAAAACAGAAAAGACAGATAGAAAGCATAAATAGTATTTCAAAACACATAAGACATAATTTGCATTAAACTATTACATAATTTTTATGAAAGTTAATAAATTGAATAATTAAATGTAGTTTCAGCGTTTCATCTGCTGAAATAAATGTTTTGGTTTCCATCCAAAACAAATTCCAAATATTTGCTGTAAATATTCGGTCCTAACAATTGCTAGTAATCTGTTTATGGTTCTAAAAGTTTTCACATTTCAATAAAAGCTAAATAATTTTAAAAACAGCTAAATTAAAAATAAATGACACATGGGGATTAAATATATTTCTCATAAAATAAAAACATAATCCCACCATTAATCTACTTTTATTAAACTCTTAGCACAATTAAACTAGTAATTCAGAAAGACATTCCCAAATATTAACATTTGATTTCGCTAAAATTCCAACTGTAAATAGGTACAAAAATATTATGTAATTGTTGAGAGTTATTAAAAATGAGTAATTTGCGGAAATTCATATTTTTTAAATTTAAATTTACTGTGTTATTGTTTTGGACGTGCATCACAAAGATTTTACATTATGACCAACCCTCACCTAATGATATGATCTCGTGTGGAAACAAAACCCGTCGGAAACGATGGTGATGCTAGAACAAATATAACGCTCTCTCTTGCACTATTTTTTCCACATATAGTGTTTAGTAATATTAACAAAAAAATATCTATTCTGGTCAATCACATTGACGGACGAATGCGAATACTCCGATTTCTAACAGAAACTCTAGCCTGCAACAGAAACTCTTGCAACAGAACAATTGCAGTAGAAACTTGCAGCAGAACACTTGAAACAGAACAATTGAAATAGAAACTTGCAGCAGAACACTTGCAACAGAACACTTGTAACAGAACACTTGTAACAGAACACTTGTAACAGAACACTTGTAACAGAACACTTGTAACAGAACACATGCAACATAGCACTTGCAACAGAACACTTGTAACAGAACACTTGTAACAGACACATGCAACAGAGCACTTGCAACAGAACACTTGCAACAGAAACTCTTGCGGTTGGCTTGATATAAGGCGGGAATAGCAGTATAATGGTATGGACAATGTTTTCATGTGTGTGTGTGAGTCATTAAGATCCATCATCTTCATAGAATAATTCCTGACATGTGTGTACTTTCTAAGCATTGTTGCAAATCAGGGAAACAATATTTCAGCCCTAAATGCTTAATACATGGGCGTTTTAACCCTTTAACTGCCGCATTATGATTTACTGCAAATCTTTTCATGCAATATTTTTTTTGGATCACTGCGTTGAAAATTAAGAGATATACATAAATAAAATACTAAACCTTGGGAAATTTAATTCGTTAGAGCTAATTAATTAAATTGGTACTTTAAAGTACCGCCAGTCCCCAAAGGTTTAAAATATTGTCATAATCTCAAAAGACCGAATGACTTTTTTAATGTAGTCATAACTTTTAAAAATGCTAAATCACCAGAGAACACTAATATTTTACAGCAAAAAATATTTATATATTTTTAAAGATTATTACAATTTAAAATTTTATTTACTTTATTTAGACTTAAATTTAATTTGATAATATATTCAAATAGAGAGGGTTTTTTTCATTAACCCACGGAAATTCATTACACGTTGTGCATTTTGAGTGAGGTTTCGATTCAATGTTTTTTAAAAGATTGCATCATGGGGTAAAAAATACTGCATTTTCTTAACATAAACTACTGCACCTTGAGTTCAGTCTCTTAAACGTCATTTTAAGAATCTAACAAACATTCCAGCAGATAATTTGCTGAGACATCTTTGTCTGAAAAATCGTCTGTTAGTACATCATTGATTTCAGATAGTAGGTTCTCTGTAATAAATCTAAAGCCTGCTGAAGAGAGAGTTCCTTTTTACCAGATATTATAGGAAAAAGAAAAAAATAATAATGGTAGCACCTTGAAAATATCTTATTATTGTTAAATCTCAGTTACATATAAAGAATTTAATTTAATTGTGTGGCAAAAAAAAAAAGAAAAATACAAGTTCAGATTCAAAGTTTAAAATGTTTTTGAAAACGTTAAAATAAAACAATAAAAAAGCAAAAGAAATAAGCTAAAAGAAATGCCAAAAAAAAAAGCACAAGTCAGTTGCACTATACTGATGACTCTACAACACAACAAAAAAGAACAATATGCCAACACCCAGTTATTGCTCCAACACTCACTGTGCTGTCGGTACTCATAAGTACCACAACGTTATTCAACTGTAAAATTAATTATATACACTGTTCACTTAAAATAAATAGTGAAATGGTTTTCTAAAGTCTTTTTTTTGCCTTGCCGAGTTAAGGTATCCCACTGGGTTGAAAAAGTTCTTTTTAGGTGTTTGATGTTTGGTGTTGTTTGAGTCATTAGGGAAAAAATAAACTAATTATTTAGGAAGAAGGACTAATACATAAAACTAGAGAGTTTTTTAAGTTCTTTCCATAGAATTTACTTTATCTAACTACTAAAAATATTTTTTTTAATTCGTTTTTTGAAGAATGAACTTTTCTTGATATTTTGAGCATGAAAAACGGGATATCTTCTAAGTAATCCAATCAAATGCAATGCAATTTATAACATATATGCTATGGGCCATTCAGAGAGTAACAGAGAGCATGTTTTAAGACAGCTACATTTAATCACATTTTACAGCCATTTTTAATTTAGAACATGCAGTAATTTTGACGAAAAATTACGACCATCAAATTTAAATGCTAATAAAATATTTGTTTCTTAAACTATTTTTTATCCTGCGGTTTGTGACACTTTAGAGGGATCAAGAAGTATATCAATGACGTTAAAATTGCATAATGTGCAATTTATTTTTATTTATCACGTTTTTCCGAACTTAAAAAATTTTGCTAAATTTTTCTAAAAATAATTTTTTTTCAAGAAAAGGGCGATACACGTTAGTTATTTAATAATTATGACTTTTTAAGCCTATTTATGTTCTTTAAAACAATAAAATTATTCAGAAAACCAATTTTTGAAAAAAATTATCTCCGAACCTAGTCGGATACCATAATGACTCGCTGGAATTTGGTGGTTTTGACAGCGGAAAATGATCTATATGTTCCATATTGAACAGGTAGTCTTGATGCAATGGATCTTTAGTGTAAATAATTATTTTTAATCATTACGTCATTTTTAAGACTTCTTTACCGAAATTTCAGAGACTTTTTTTCGAATATAATTCAAATAATAATCGAATATAATCCCAAACAAGTCTCTTGCTTAGTATTAAGAATTAAATAGTTTCTTTTATTTAAATTAATTATATTTTAACCTCCCAGCTTCAGAAATGTAAAGAATCTACCAGAAAGAAAAACAAGTAGGAGGAATAAACATGCACATTGTAACTATACAACTTAAGTCTAAATCTATGTGTCAATCAGTAAAATATATTACAATCAGTATCAATCTGGGTATACCTCAATCTGTATCAGTTAATTTTTAAACAAATTTTAATTTCTCAAAAACATAGATTCAAAACTAACTTCATCTTTAGTTACTTCTTTAATCGCTTTTTTTTGACATTTTTTAGAGAAATTTTATACAAAAAAAATCTAAAAGAAAAGAGCAACTAATTTATAAATTCGTGTCCTATTTACATGAATCTGCTTTCGTTGGATAAATTGTATAAGCTAAATGAATATCATATTGTCACAGACATCAATTTATGTACTCACTGATGTTATAATATAGACGGGGGGATATAGATATCAATTTATTATATATATTACGGCAACCTATGCCACGCGTGCCACATGTGTGGCGCTTGGAACAATCCTCAATGGTACAATCCTCTGCACTACTGAACAAATTTGCAAGTTTTTGAGTGGATGGAAGTTGATAAGTTTGTAATGGATCGTATTTGACAAATATCTTTAGAATTATGCACATTTACGGAATTGCGATAAAATCTGAAACATAACTTTAAGGATAAATTTACAGCTATTTTGTAAATTACTGAATGTCATTGCTGAAGAGATTTTATTGTTTGTGTAGAGAGAAAATTGCATGTACTCTGCTTTCCAATTTCGGTTCTACAAATCTAAGTAAAAAAATCTTTCTTTATGGGAAAAATATTTCGATTCCGCAAAGAAATTGTTTAAATGAATGCTCAAAATCGGGAAAAAAAGTCACAAATTATACCCCTGACTTAGCGATATGAAAGTAAAGCGGTGCAAGTACTTTGTTCGCATTGAAATCTTTTTTCTATTTATTTAACTGTAATGAAGAGAAATACTTATATTTTAGGTTGTCTATTTCTTATTTTAATAAATATGTTCGAAAATACATAATATATGTTAATTTTAATATTTTTTTACTTTTGTTAAAGAAAAAGTTATATTTTATGGTGTTTACTTTTTCGTTAAGTTACTTTTTTGTCTGTTTAAATATCTTTAAATGTTACAAAATTAATACAAAAAGAACTATAAATCTCTGTATTATTGACCACTATTCTCGAACTCTGCATGCGCTGTCAAAGGAATCGAATTGTTTTAAAAATTTCATGCTTTGTGGCATACTGAATCATGTTGGTAGATTGGCTTAGTGCGCTACAGCTAAAAGGTTGCCGACCCCTGATATAGATCATTCTTTAAGTAAAAATATTTTTAGAATTTACAGCGCGAACGGTTTTCCATGTAAATTTAAATTTAGGTTAAGTGTTCGTTGCATTCAGAAAAAAAAACATATGTTGGTGCGCCATTCTAGTTAACGTCGAAATATATCTAGGTCTCTCTACTTCAGAAATTTTTAGTGTGGAATGAGACTCTTGCCCAGTGCCTTTCAAACTTTCAATACTCTGGTGACCCAATATTCAATCATAATTTTCATCGCGCCATTTTCATCTTTACAATAACAATGTACTGAATTAAAAAATACTACACTTTGACGCTTGAACTACAATACGACTTTAACCTCTTACGTACCACCGGTGTTTATAAAAGTCTCGCTCACCCAAAGTGTTAATTGTTCCGCAAGTGTATGCATGTCTTTCTGAAGTACGATCTCTTCTTTGCACTGCTATCCATAAATTTATTCTAAAGATTTTGGAATGCAATAAAAGGACTTTGACAGTGCTTGTGAAGGATTTACTTATTTCAGAGGATTTGCTCATTTTTTTTATTCTTCTTTGCCTTTTCCCTCCCCAATACATCATATCCTTTTATCTACCGCATTATGATTTACTGCAGATTTTTTTCATGCAATATTTCTTTTTGGATCACTACATTGACAATTAAGGGATATACATAAACAAAATACTCCACTTTGAGAAATTTAATCCGTTAGAGCTAATTAACTAATTAAAGATATTCCTCTGTAAAATTAATTTATACACTGTTGTTGTTGTCGTATGTTTATTACTGGGATACATACGGAAGACGTGAGATAGATGAACAGAAACATATAACACTACCACAGAGAGAAGAATACAGATTTATTACAAACTATGATCCCAGGATATAACAAGATGAGGTGCGCTGCTTTTCCTTTCGAGACGGGAATCCATTGCAGGCGAAAGACCGACTTCTTTCCCGAAGAAGATACAACCAAGTCTTACTCGGGATTCGAACCCGAACCCATTCGGTTACAATCCGAGGGTCATAGCCACCATACAATTACACACACTGCTCACTTAAAATAAAAAGCCAAATTGTTTTCTAAGGTCCTCATTAACATACAAAAAATAAGACACTTAAAGTTTGATATCAACTATTTTAACTTCTGCTGTTAAGGAATTAATTATAAACAGCACACATTATCAAGATAAGTGCTAGTTTTTGTATATAATTATGTATATGACAAGTCCATAAGTTCACTGGTAATTGTTAAACTTGTTCTTATAGTATTGTTAAATTAATTATGAAATACATCCTACTGATAGACTTTAAAGTTTATTATAGAAGTGTAAATGTATATTTTATTTTATTTTTATTTTCTCACACAATGCGTTTAGTTTGTAATATGCTCGTGCCCCCCTCGTAGTGTTATCATGCTCCTGGGGGCGCACCCCACAGTTTGAGAAACGTTGATCTATCCCCTTTGATCCCAAACTATGACACATGCCATTTTTATATCATTTAACTGTAGCTGATATGGTATTTTCAAGGATGCTTCGGTTGGGAATGGATACAACAGCCCTGTCTTTCCCAACGGGATCAGTTGATTGTTACTCGACATCTTTGTCTTAGAAGAAAGGATGGTCTCAGATCTCAAATCATGAATAGTCGCTCAAACGCGAAAACAAGTAATATATAAAAAAAAAAACATTTTTAAAGTCAATTCCTACTTTGGTGGCGCCATCTGTTGAAGCTAGTTATAACTTCATCAGGAATAAGGCAGAATAAATTTAAAATTAAAAATAAAATTTAATTAGGGAATTAATATCTGAAAAAAAAAAACATTTTTATTAGCGATTAAAAATTTGAACAATATATATGTATATATATATATATATATATATATATATATATATATATATATATATAGGGAGAGTGTGAACTAATAGTAGGATAGCGTGCGTTAATGCAAAGTTCGAAAAAAATAAACAACCAACGAGAATCAATCAATGCTATCAGAAATCAATATTTTATATGATATTAAAAACTATAATTATCTTCATTTCTTCAACTGTTTGCAAAACTAGCTTCTGGAAATGAAGGAAGGCTTGTGAAAAAGGAAATAGAATCGGTAGAAAAGCTTTAGGCTATTCGAAGTGACGAAATTTTCATTTTGTTCAAAAAATATAAATGAGCTATAAGTTAAAATTAAAGTATTTATGCTATACTATCTGATACAAAAAAATCAAAACTTAATTGTGATTTTGAAATTCATGTTTAACAGAGAAAAACATCAGTATTATGTTTTTTAAAAACTTACCAATTTTTTCCCCATCTAAATGCGTATAAGTTTCTCTAAAATGATTCTTCAAACGTTAATTTTTTTTAAGATTTTAGGAAATTCTTTATTATAGAATATTTCATTTAAAAGTAATTGCAATTTATTTTAGTCTTCACAAGAGCAGAAACTGAAATGCTCTAATTCGAGATGATGAAAAACTTTCCTAACATTTGTTTAGCTATCACTAATTACGTCATTAAAATGTGTTACAATTAAAAAAGCTAAACCTTTTTTATTAAAAAGAATTCGTATTCCGAGTTAATATAAGAAAACAAATGCATTCAACGAACTGTAATTTTGAATAATCTGAATTAAGCATATATCGTGAGATGCAGACATTAATGTATTCTTAAGAAAATAATTTGAATCAACTAAGAGCTGTCAAAAATTCTAATCAAATTCTAAAATAAATTTGAAAACTAGAAATAAATGTTACAAGAACAGAAACATTTTGAGACAACTAAAAACGAAGTTTTCTTTTGTGATTGAAATAATAAAACAATACAAAGAGAATAAAAGAAATATAATTCTGATCAATACAGACATTAAAATCACTCAGATTTTTAAGGACTTTCTGTGCCATAAATGTTCCATACATACCTGTACCCTTGCATATTTTTGGTGAAAAAGACCGAAAAAGTTATGTTTTTAAGTAGTTTGTTTTTGCAAAATTTTCATATTTTGATATTTTTTTCTTTGCATGAGATTATACGAAACGTAATCATTTCCCTTATATACCGTATATACTCGAATCTAAGCTGCACCACCAATTCTCGGCACGTTTTTGAGAAATAACCAAAAAATCTGTAAAAGGTTCATCAATATCTGATACTTAAGAAATTTAGCGAGAATTAATAAGACATTATTAATGTATTTATTTTAATAGTATTAAAAACTTTCAAATACATACATGATCAATCTATAGTTATTATATCAGTCAGTGTCATATTTCGAAAATGATTCATCACTCCCATTGTCACAGCAGACTTCGGAATTGGTGCCGGTGTCACCATTTCTTACACTGTGTCGTGTTCCTTGCCATCCTAGGCATTTGTTATTCAACATTTTTTTCGAGAATGTAAAAGAATTAATTAAGACTCTTGAACATTTACAAGGAAAAATAATATTTTGTTTACGCCGTCGATGTATATTTGTTTAATCCGGGCCAAATGTTCAGTAGACACTGCTCTGGTTCCTTCTTTTTCCTGCAAATAAAAATTGCCTCCCTTTTTATACTTGCGTAATAGTAAACTCGTCTTGATACCATTACTGATATCTTGGATGTTTAGGTGATTAAAAAAAGCGTATACAAAAGAATTCCTTAAACACGAGCAAACAACAATGTTTAAGGCCTGGGTTCGAATCCCACATAAGGTATGGTTGTTTGCAAATGCATAGTGCCTTCGCGGCCTGGAGGATATTCTAAATAGTCGTCGAGCCGCAAGTCCTTTCGTGAGGTTGGGGGTAGGGGAAGAGAGGTGGGAGGTCCCAAACCACCCCCAGGATATTCTCCCTCAAAATTGGGGTAGAACCAAGAAAAATCGTACTGTCATCTGCATTGTGCTCAAATCTAAGGCTAACGACAGGCGTAAAAAATCTAGCCCTTTGCCGAGATGAATTTCGTGGACCTTAATCTGATGTTACTGTTGATTAGGTGTCATAAGCAACAACAACATTTTCGAGTAAGCATGGTATCTGTATTTGTAATTTCTTAATTCATCTACGTCTTTTTTAACAAAATAAATTAGACGATATTCGGAAGTGTTTTTAGTCGGATTAAAATTTAATTAATTTCCTTTATTTAAACAATCAACGTTTCTTAGGATAAATCAAAATAAATGAACTCAGACAAGAGAAGTGATAGAGGAAATTAAACACGCAAACTCATTATACTGCAAGAACCGTGCTAGGATACTTACCGTTAATTACATAAAATAAAAAAAATCTTTTTTTGAAGCATCTTATCGAAATGATGTTTTGTTTCAGTTGAATAAAATAACGAGAAAGAAAAGAAATATATAAGGTTTTATTCATCGGCAAAGGTCATAAAAAGAAAAAAAAGTTTTGGATTCTCACCAAGATTTCTCTATCCTTAAGAGCATTGGAAACTTAATTTTTGATTTGTCCTCAAAGAAATATGAGATTTACTAGAGACATTATTCCTACGCATGGAGAAATTTATGATCCTTTTTAAGCTTTCGCTGTTGATGAAGATTAGACTATCGTTCTTTCAGGATTCGTTTCGAAAAGGATTTAAGACACTTACTGCGTTCCAATATTACGGTCGGATTAATTTGTTTTGGGATATAACCTGTTAAATACAATATTTTATTCCTTCGCATTAAATATAATTAGTTCATTATTTATGGAGAGGAAAAAAAGGCTTAGTTTGTTTCTGAATTTGCCTCCTTACCCGGTTCAAGTCTATCATGAGTTAAAATTTGTGCTTGAATTGTCCACTTTAGTAGCAGGTTTATTTCATATAAAGTGCTATTTGAGAATGTAAAATTTAACTGAACTATGAAAAAGTTAATCTTGAAAATAAAAGTATACTCTTTCTATTCTGCTGTGTTTTTTAAGTTTTATTAGTTTATGCTTTGTACTGATATGGTTCTAATGTAACTATTTTTTTTATTTTAACATTGGAAATAAAAGGGTATTATATATGTATATATATATTATGAATAATAAAGGTTTAAAGCATTGAGTTCGATGGGGATGCAATGACTCTTAAGGACGTAAATGGAAGCAATTTTTTTCTAAAGCCTGAATTTCTTATCCTGATTATAATCATCGTGCATGCATATTATATGTGTACTAATCAATGATAGCGTTACGAATTTTGTGTAAAGAATACTTAAAATGGTGTAAATAATTTATATTTGGTTGCATAATACTGCAGCATTACTCTATGTGGTATTTATTTTATGTTAAATTTGAAATATTCACAAGTGTCACCTCCTTTATAATGGTGATTCATTGGGAACTTGGTGAAATCTTGGTGATAGAGCCAAATTGGCATAATTTTTAGCAACCATGTTGTGGACTTTGCGACCATTTTGTCGACCATATAGGGAACTATTTTTGGCGAGTTCGTGCCCCTATGGAATCTTCTGGAAATTAGAGAAGAAATCAACTAATGTCACGATCCATGAAGCACGCGGATCTTTCTCGAAAGATTCTCGAAGCTTATAAATAGGGATATACTCCGAAACTGACTCAGCATTGTTTTGACTACTAGAGATTTGTAGTCTTGCCTTGACCGTTAAAGAGTTGACCAGTGATTCTTGATTACTCCGGCTGTTGAGAAGGAGGAGTGGTGCTTGTAAATAATCTTTCACATACTTTTATTAAACACTTATAGCTCGCCTCGCCTAAAGGGAATCTGCATAATACCCTTCCCCATGGACCAACATAATTTATTTTACACGCTTTAGAAGCAGTCACCTGCGTAGTATGACTTTTGTGCAGGGAGTAAAGTCTTTCTTCACCAGTCTCTGCTTCTCCTGCTCATCTTCTGGACTACTGGGGCATTTCCCTGTGACAGTTGTTTGAAGATCAAGACCTGGTGTGTGACTATTAAGTGGAAAGATTAAAAAGACTTGATGTAGGCTTCCTGCTGTAACGTTTGAAAGAATAACGGTAGCGTATTCTTGGTTAATTAAAATATGGAATTTATTTACGTCACAACTATTGAAAATTATTTACAAAATGATACATTAAAGTTATTAAAATTAATTAGATTGCTAGAGTCCACTATTTTGTGAGAGGAGGATTCGTTGGTTACCGCTCCCGTGCAAGTTCAAAGCATCTCTCCCCTCATCTTCCGGTCGGGTCGCTAGATTCCTCGGGGGGGTCAAACAGGGGTTGCCCTGCATCGGAAGTTGCACGTGTGGGCGTCGAATCTACAAAGAAACCGACACCAGATGTTGTTGTTGTTTTCGAGACGTGACGTTACAGCTCTCGCCCTCTCTTATGGAACTTTTCCGTTGAGAAAAGTTTAATGGGATGACGATGAGACAACTGACAGATTACCAACACATCCCTTCATCAAGCACCACTATATTTCTGAGCTGCAATTTTAATTACTAAAGAAAACGCTGAACTAAATTTGGAATTACTTATTTCTAGTGAGTGAGTGTTCTTGCTAGGGAACTTACACAAATCCATATTACGAAATAGCAATGTAATCAATGTAAGAAAACATACTATACATTAAATAAAAATACAAACACTCCTATCACAATGCCTAGTATCAATTATACTAACAACATGTTATATCAAATGCTAGTGTAAGACCTTGCACATAAAATATTCTTCGCCACAATACTTAAATAAAATTATACTAACGACATGTGTTGATATGATATGCGAAGTGTACAACCTTACACACAAAATATTTTTCACAATATGCCTCTTGCGTAAACTAAATACTCATGTATATTTTAAAACCCTGTACACAAAATTAAGCATATTAATACATTTGCCTTTCATGGCTTTATCTTTTGACACGCATCTCCATTCGATATGATATACAGTACTAGTAAATAAATAAAATTTAATACAATTATTAACCTTTAACTAAAAACATAAGCAACAATTATTATTCATGAGCAAGAGAACATTGTTAACAATCCCTAATTATCTATCACCGATCTGCTGAGACTATCTGCATTTTTGTGACTTTTACCCGACCGATGTACAATTCTAAAATTATATGGTTGCAAAGCCAAAGCCCATCGCATCAATCTAGGGTTAGAACTAACATTTCTATTCAACCACACCAACGGGTTGTGATCGGTCATAACTAAAAATGAATTTCCATCTAAGTAATAATGTAACCTTTTAATTGCGAAAACAATACTAGCACATTCCTTCTCCGTCGTACAATAACGCTTCTCTACCTCTGAAAATTTCTTACTCAGGTAAACGATGGGATGCTCCTCACCTTGTTCAGTTAATTGGGTTAAAACTGCTCCCATACCTGCGTTCGAAGCGTCCGTTTGAACAATGAATTCTCGTTCAAAATTTGGCGCGTACAAGACGGGCTTATCAATTAGTTTCCCTTTTAGTTCTCGAAATGCGTTTTCACACTCGGTCGTCCACTTAATTTCTCCCTTCTTTGCTCTTCCCTTCAACGCATCCGTCAACGGAGCAGCAATTACCGAGAACAGATTTATATATTTTTGGTAATAACCCGCTATACCTAAGAAAGCACGTATTTGGGTTTTCGTGCGAGGGGTAGGGAACTCTAGAACAGCCTGAACTTTGATCTCGGAAGGAGTGCGAAAACCCTGACCCACAATGTGACCCAAAAAATTTGACATTTTGTTGCGCAAACTTACACTTTGAAGGTTTTATCGTTAACTTAGCTCTCTTTATTCTCTGCAGAACCGTTTCCATATGTTTAATATGCGACTCCCAAGTATCTGAGAAAATTGCGATATCGTCTAGATACGGGACAACGAAATCCTCGAGTCCGTTAAGTAATTCAGCCATGAGTTTACTAAAGAAATATGGAGCATTCTTTAATCCGAAACTCATCCTTAGGGGTCGGTATGTACCAAAGCTAGTACAGAAGGCTGCGTATCGCTGTGCTGTTTTACTCAAAGGTATTTGCCAATATCCCTTAGATAAGTCAAAGACGGTAATAAATTTAGCCGCCGATACTTTTTCTACGCGTTCTTCGATATTCGGAAGAGGAAAATATTCCGTTCTAATGATCCCGTTTAATTTCCTGTAATCTATACATGGACGAGGTTCTTTCCCAGCTACCTCAACTAAAATCATAGGGGACATGTAATCCGATTCTCCTACCTCAATGATTCCTAATTTTAACATTCGGTTAATTTCGTTTTTTAAGATTTCATTTTGTCGGTGCGACATTCGATAGGGCTTCGTCCTAACTGGTTGATCGCTAACTAACTGGATTTCGTGTTCAACCAGATTAGTTAAACCGGGATTGTTTGAAAAACATTTAGAGTATTTATTTAATAATTCGCGCAGTCGATCCATTTGTTTGTCGTGAAGGTGTTTGTTCAACTCGCTAGCCTGGATTACGTCCTCGAAATCATAAATGAGAGAATTGTTTTCTAAGTATGGGATTTCTAACTCCTGGTCTGCGAGAGAGTTTTTTGTTTCATCATTAATAATTACGTTAACGTGTTCTGGCCTTTTGTAATATGGTTTTAGCATATTTATATGATAGATTTGAGATGTTTCGCGTCTGCCGGGGATTTCGACTAAATAGTTCGTTTCCGAAATTTTATTTAAAATTGTCCCAGGACCTATCCACTGCACTGCTAATTTATTTGCTCTGGATGTAGCTAACACTAGGACTAAATCTCCATCCTTAAATTCACGTTTTACTGCGTTTTTGTCATACCAAGTTTTCCGCTTAACTTGCATTTCCTCCATTTTATTTATAGCTACTTCTTGACATCTTTTTAATCTATTTATTAACTTAAACATATATTCAGTGACGAGATCACCCTCTTCTTCCGGTTCCATCCAATGTTCCATTACTAAAGTCTCTGGGGTTCGCAAATTTTTCCCATACACCAACTCTGACGGTGTATACCCTGTACTTTCGTGCGATACAGTTCGTAACGCTAAAAGAATTGACGGAAGATGTTTGTCCCATTCGGAGCCTGCATCTAAACATAAGACTCGTAAGAGTCGTTTCAACGTTCGATGAAATCGCTCAACAGGGTTACTCTGTGGATGATACACAGAACTATGCCTGACAAGTATTCCGAATCTTTCAAAAACTCGGTAGTCAGAGCACTAGTAAAAGAAGTACCCTGGTCACATTGTATTTCACGGGAAACCCCGTCCGACTAAAGATGTTTAACAGCGCATCTGTGACACTAACGGAACTAATATCAGACACCGGAATAGCTTCAGGGAATTTTGATGACATGCAAATGGCCGTGATAAGATATCGATTCCCTTTAGATGTGATCGGGAGAGGCCCACATGCATCAATATTTAGCTTAGTAAAAACCTCCTGAATAACAGGGACCAATTTTAGTGGAGCTTTCTTTTTATCATTGGGCTTCCCAGCCCTCTGACACTGATCGCAAGTTTTTACAAACTGTTCCATATCTCTATAGCAATTCGGCCAGTAAAAATATCGGTTTAATTTGTCTTTGGATTTCGTAATTCCCAGGTGTGCAGATGTTCCCTCATGACACAATGATTTAATAGGGTCGCGCAACCCTTCCGGCACTACTATTAACTTCACCACGTTACCTGACTTATCTTCACGATTTTTGACCAATAATTCCTTCTCTAGCGAATAAACCTGATTGGTAACCTGTACTTGACTGGCTGCCTGTTCGTATAAGGGTTTAATCTCCTCGCTATTTTTTTGAGCATTGATTAAATTTTCTCGCGTAACCCTTAGCAGCGCTAATTCCGGAACATATTCCTGGAGTGTAGGTATTAAAATTTCGTCCTCTGCATCCGAAGAAACAATTATAACCTCATCTTCCCCTTTTTTAGCATCACCACTATCTATTCCCCTTTCTTCTCTAGCCGCTTTGAATTGAGACCTTGTTTGGACAGCATTCAATATTTCGACTGGCAGGAAATTATAGCCTAAATTCCCTTTTATTAGCTCGGCCGTTTTATTTCCAAGCAAATATCGACCGTGTTGATTTAAGTGATTTCCACAAACCGCTGCCTTAGTCTGCACCGTTCCAAAATTTCCGGAAATTTCCACGACCGCCAAAGGTAAACAAACTAATTCTGGGCTTAACGGTTGTTTTACCCAAACATTTTCACCAGAGAAAGAAGAAGGATTTATGTATTTTGCACATACTAAATCTATTGTCGCTCCCGTATCTCTAAGAATGTCTATCTCGTGACCATTCACAGAGCCCTTTGTTGTATATGAATTAAGAAAATCCGGGTTTTCATTTCCTTCAATATTATTGAGAGTTTCCGTCGTTTTGTTTTTTATTAATTTAGGGCAACCGGCTTTTATATGTCCAGGCATATTGCAATGATAACATCTTTGTATCACGCGTTTTTCAAAAGTTCTCTCTCTAGTACTCTCCGGAACAGAAGCTCCTAATCTGGGGGAAGTTTTCCCAAATCTATTTTCTTTTTCCTTGATCCCTGAGTATGTCAAAATTTTATCATTTCTGCCCCACCTATCCATGGGTTTCGAATTTACCTTTCGGACGTCCTCATAATTATCAAAGAGTCCTGCTATTTGAGTAGCTGATTTAAGGTTTGCCCAATTATCTAAAAAATGATCTTTCATACTAGCATTGGCGCGTTTTTTTAATTGATCTACCACCATTAGATCTTTAAGATCTTGAAAGGTATTTATTTCTAAGCCAATCAGCCACTCATCTAGATAATTCGTAATTTCAAAAGTGAAATCCTTCCAGGTGCTATCGGATTTTTCTGGTGTTGGACAAATTTTTGCCGAAAGACCTCCGGACTTAACTTGAATCTTTTAAGTAATAATTTCTTTACATAATCGTAATTTTCGGCTTGTTCCTCCGGTTCGCGAGCAATAAATTGCACGATCTCTAGGGGTAACAAACCCAATAATTGCCCCACCCACTCTTTCTTTTCTATTGACGCCCTTTTAGCCTGGCGTTCAAAGATCACTAGATATAAACTAATATCTGACTGCTTAGGATCGAAATCTGGGATCAATTTTTTTTAAGTTTAAATTAGAGGTTACAGAACATGCATTTGTAGAATCGTTTGATTCATCGTTTACCCTAAATCCGGATTCTATTTTAAACCTTTCTAAATCAAATTTCAGCTGTAATTCTTTCTCTTTTAATGCCTGCTCCTTTACTAACTCCTCCAATCTCATTTTTCAGCCCTTTCTAACTCCTCTAATCTCATTTTTTCAGCCCTTTCTAACTCTTCCAATCTTTTTCCGTTTGCAATGATAGTCTCATACAGATTTTTAACAAATTCCTCTTCATAACCTTCACTGTTAGTGATTGCAATTTTTATGCTAGGGACAGTCATATTTAAAGTGGCATTTATTCCTAATTCCTCAGCAAGTTGCAACATGTCTTGCTTTTTCCCTTTACCAAGGAAAGCCATTTTTTAAACAATATCAAATAAATGTCACGCTAAATTTTGCACTATTGTTACTATTCTCTATTAATACAATAACACTGGTCCCATGCATACACAGAAATACACAAAGAAAACTTAACACTAAAAATAATCAAAATCATTCAAGAGACTTAAAACACAATAAATCTTAAGCTAAAATTGCACACAATGCTTGAAATACAATTACAATTCTCTAGAAACAAAATAACACTGTTCCCATGCAAGAAAAACACTAAGTATTTCAAAATTTCTAAAGAACACTTTAACCAAAATTCCTAATACAATATGCAGTTTGCAACTCAAAAATATAACAGTACTCACCCATTTGAAGTACTCAGCTTGCTGTCAGAAGCAAATTATGTGCACTAGTGGTACGGCTTCCGAAAATCGCTTTTCCTTCGGACACTCTCGCCGTTAACACTGTAGATCAGTTTGATCTTCTATGAGCAGGACGCTCTCTTTCTCCGAAGCTGAATTTTATTGCAGCACGGCTTCCGAAAATCGCTTTCCTTCGGACACTCTCGCCGTTAACACTGTAGATCAGTTTGATCTTTGAGCAGGACGCTCTTTTTCTCCGAAGCTGAATTGAATCGCAGCACGGCTTCCGAAAATCGCTTTCCCTTCGGACACTAGCCGTTAACACTATAGATCAGTTTGATCTTCTATGAGCAGGACGCTCTCTTTCTCCGAAGCTGAATTGAATCGCAGCACGGCTCTTCCGAAGATCTCTTTTTCTCCCTGCGTTGCGGTCCGTCCGTAAAAATCCAAAATTTTCCTCCTCTCACGGGTCCTGAATGCTAACTTTTATCCCAAAGCGCTGCCACCAAAACTCTAAGCTGTAACGTTTGAAAGAATAACGGTAGCGTATTCTTGGTTAATTAAAATATGGAATTTATTTACGTCACAACTATTGAAAATTATTTACAAAATGATACATTAAAGTTATTAAAATTAATTAGATTGCTAGAGTCCACTATTTTGTGAGAGGAGGATTCGTTGGTTACCGCTCCCGTGCAAGTTCAAAGCATCTCTCCCCTCATCTTCCGGTCGGGTCGCTAGATTCCTCGGGGGGGTCAAACAGGGGTTGCCCTGCATCGGAAGTTGCACGTGTGGGCGTCGAATCTACAAAGAAACCGACACCAGATGTTGTTGTTGTTTTCGAGACGTGACGTTACACTGCTCTAATTAGATTGGAAACAACAGCAAACACTGATAGTTGTGTCAGAGCGCTGTTGAAGGTGGGATGACTTTCTGAGATTTATTCTGCGAATATTGCTGTTGAATCCTTTATTTCCAGGGTTTTTTTTCGACAATAAATTTAACTCACTCCTGAAGAACTGTCTTCCTTGAGCCCCAATGAACATAACAATATTAATTTAGTTATTATAGAAAGTAAACCAGGCCATTTTCATATAATTTACTATCGAATTAATGGTTACCTTGACAAACATGACAAAGATATTTTGAATTAATTCGATAATTTTGTTGTGATTACCCTTCGTAAAATTTGTAGTTGAAATAAATTTGAACAGAATTAAATGTTGAATTATATCAGAAAAAGTAGAGGATTTGAATTATGACTCTGAAAATTGTTAAAAACGAAATTGAGAGAACTGAAATATTTTTTCGTGTTAAAAGATATTACAAAGAAAAAAATATATGTTACACAAAACTGAATTTATTGAAGAATATTTTATGTACTTAGATATTTACGTTTTCTTGCATTTAATAAAAAAACAATGAAAGAAAATCATTCACAAGGACTTAACGAAATTCAACACAAAATTTTTAAGTTTTTGAAAAACGGAATATTTATTGAGTTTTTGGAAAATAATCCGATACCATTCTTTGCATTTTTTTAGGATCGAACTGTCAACAAATTGTTCAATGTCGTCCACATTTTGTTATTCATTTCTCCATTGGAATGTGTGTCTAAATAACGGCGCATACATTTCATGATGCTCCTCATTTCGGATTAGAAATGTCCCAACCATCCTGGATTTTTAGAAAATGTCATACCCATTTGTTTAGAAAGAGAGAGTTCTTTGCTTAGTTTTCAAACATTAAAGGTCCTGATATGGAAGCTTTCTGAGATCTCATTTGTTTGAACCAGACTAGAAAGCCGTCTCTAAATCCTCATGCTTAACCATTCTCATTCGTTGCGTTCTGGTCCAAACTTACTCCTGTTAAACATTTCCGTATTTTGAATTTTTTTTAAACTATTGTTGATAATGTAGAGTTAGCAAAACCAAAATATTTACAGAATTATATTTTCTTCTTCAGATTTGATTAACATCCTCAAAAAGCTAGATATTTGTTTTAAGAGAAATAGCAGTTCACTTTTCCCCTGAGTTCTTTGCCATTGAGCTTATGGAAAAATTTCTAAATTAGAAAAAGCTGTAGTGTTTCCGCATTTTCATTCCTTGAAGTGAAATCTTTTCGTGTTAAGCAAATTTTGTTTCATGTTAAGAGAACAAAAATGCATGAAAATATATAATAGTTTGTCCGGCCCGTTGTACCATTTCATGTTAACCAGTATTTCGTCTTAAGGGGTCACATACCTTTTAAAAAGTTGAAAATGGTTAAAAATAGTGAGCTCTTTAAAGCTCTAAAATTTTTTTATTATTGTTTCCTGGAATGTAAATTTTGGAGGTATAAACAAATAGATATTACTTTACTTAAAACATAACCAACAAACACATTACTAATTAGGATAAATTTTTAATTAGATAATTACAAAAAGAAATTTTTCTTTTCTTTTCGCAAGTGATATGCATTACGCGCAGCTTTATAAAAAAAGTTACCAATATTTTTTGATGAAATTTTTGCTCAGTGTTGGAAATTGTGTTATCTTTAAAATGACGAAGCATGAAACACTGATTTAAAATTATTAGTAAACTATAACAATTTAAAATTTAACTATAAGATTTTAAAAAAATTTTTGCTATTTTATATTTGTAATTTTAAATTTTTTCATTAAAAATTCAAACTGGTTCGTTATTTTAAGTACAGATATGATCAGAATCCCCAGTAAAAATTTTATCATTTTCCATGGAACGGTTTTGAAAATATGCGTGTAATGAGAAAAAATGACGTTCTGAAAAATTGACATCAAACGTAAAATTTACCACAGTTTTATATATATATTATTCTGGTAACTCAAACAACAACTAAATTTAAATTAAAACTAATGTGAAGTTTTTTTAGTCAATGAACTTCAATTTATTAAAATTATTATAACTAAAAACATATATTATACCAATGCAGTACAAGCATCGAAACGATATCAAAAGCTACAAAATAATCAAAATGCAACAAAGTGATTCATTTCTCCAAAATAAAGTTAAAAATTTATAAATATTACTTAAAAAACAATCAATACCTTAATTAACAACTACTTATTATAAATATTAAATAATTTGTGATATGAATGCAATGTATTACTATGATTCTAAAATGCTAAAATTCGCCACATGCATATGATGTTCCCTCTTTTCAGTTAATTTCTTACAAGTAGTTTTAAATTGCATTCTTTTAGCCTGTCGTACTTCTTTTTGTGCGGAGATTAAAGTGTACTTCTGCATTCTGAATTCTTTTTATATCTACAAGTGTAACAAATTTATGTGCAAATTGAGCAACAGTCAGACCAAGCGATTGCATAATTTTTAGTCTGCCTTGATTGCCATCATTAAAAATGACAATTGCCTCATTTGTAGATATATCAACAATCTTTCTACCACAACCTAAAGTTTTGGGGCATAATTTCCATATTAATGAGTTAATGGATTCATTATTATTTTGGGTTTTACCCCTAGACATTTTTGTAGAAGTTTAGGTTGTGATAGATCATTAAACACAGGTTTTATGGCATCCATTACTGCCACTGGCAATTTGTTACTGTGTCTAAAAGTTTCCACACTGCCCTCTAATACTTGATTTTGATATTTACACCAAGAATTAGGACCTACAGGACAAAAACTGTGCAATGGTTCTTCGTCGCTTGAACGTATATGGAAATATACAGCCCAAACAGCTTTTCGCATATCTGACATGCATGTTTTATTTTGTCGGATTGCATTTCCATAGTACGTTGTAATTAAGTCGATCATTCTGTCGGTCAACCTTCCCTTCCCCCCAATCGACTTCCCATCACTGAGTGTGGAGCTGATTTGTTTTTATTTTCGTAAACGAGTTCCCATTCTTTTTTAAACATGTCCAACACATTCAATTTTTGAAACTGTGATATCTTCTCCACACGGATTGGATGCAGTAATAGATGAGAATGTTTTGGAATTGCCATCCCCAATGTAAGATGTATATCTCACAGAACGATGGCTTAATGAACGCTGAAATATACGAATCATTCCCACAGTCTCCATCATGCCAGCTGAACCATTATGGTTTTTCAAACATTCTTTAACGTGAAGAATTTTCCACTTTTGTAAGCAGGTGACCCTTTTCTTCGTTTCCAAAAACCACATCCTTTACAGAAAGAAGACATCACTTCCGCATGAATACACTTTCCTGTGTGCTTTGTCTCCTATAACAGCACACACACCAACACGAGAAGAATAGCCACGAGTTTTCCACGTTCCATCTCCACTAATTATTATATCGGAAGAATTTGTCAAAGTTACCTCTTCCAAAGCTGCACTTTGCATTGAAGCTTCTGCAACTTCTTTACTACACAATTGTAGTTTGTTTATAATGTTATTATTGGATTTTTCAGCAACTGGAAGAGGAAAGTCAATGACACCACAGAAAGTTGTCATTGCTGCATGACCCTGTCCAATTGTCCTCATTGCGTATACAAAACGTCTGTTTATTTCTGGAATATTTTTTCTTTTACCAAGCATTTTTGAATTTCTAAACGAACACAAGTCTTTACAGTTCTTGCATTCAATCGAAAAAACACTAGACAAACCTCTAACACATTTTTCTGATAGTTTAATATCACCACCACATTTTTTGCAAGAAGTAAAGTTTTGAATGTTTGTAAATATGATAGTTTTATCAAACACTCTGTAGCCATCAAAACCGTCATCGTGATCAATAAAAGATGAATCAAAATCTTGCAGATGAATCTTTTTTCCAGATGCACTGCTGTTTAGTGATTCATCCACACTGTGTACAGCTTTGCATCTCGTATGCATATTACCAGTAAACTTCCTTTTCTTAGGACGTTTACCAGATGGTCTTTTAGAAGATTCAGTCGAATTCATCCTTCAAAAGTTTATAAAAAAATAATATTTTTCCTAAAACTTATCTTAGAATAAGATACGGTATGAAAATCAAAAACGAGCGAGTATAAATTCAAGATTCACTTTATCAAAACAAAGTAGAAGTAGAAGTTTATAAAGTTAGTAGAAGTTGTAGTTAATATTCAGAACAACAATAATAATATTTGAGGCTTAGATTCAAGCATTTGATAATAATTATAATGAAAATATTAGAAACAGAGAAACGCAGCTGTCCCCAGCGACATGACAGCTGTCACCCTGGAGCCAAAATGTAAACAATATTTAAATCACCTTTTCTACTCTTTTTATTTTCTTAATAACGTCCGTTCTATTGGGAATATCTGCATGCGGTTTCTTTTAGAATACTCAGAAAGGTTTACTCTATAAAACAAAATAATAATAAAAAAATCGATTTTCCGGAAATTTTAAAAGGTATGTGACCCCTTAAATGTATTTCACTATATTTTAACTACAGAGTTATAGACATCAAATATAAAATCGAAGGAAATTGTATAATATACTTTTTTTTCGTCCGTTACGTGTTTAAATAATTTACTAAACATAGTGGAATGAAAAACTAGGAAAATAAAATATCAAAATGTTTTTATCAGATAGTTTTTTTTTATCTTTGTGAATATGTTTTTTTCAGTGCATGTAAATATATATCTAGGCTTTCACCCATACTGTTTTTTATAACTTACACACACATATACATATATATATATATACATATACATATACATATACATATATATATATATATATATATATATATATATATATATATATATATATATATATATATATATATATATATATATATATATATATATATATGTGTGTGTGTGTGTTTGTGTGTGTTTATTCAAGCATATTAAAAAACAATCGTTTCAATAGTTATACATACATTTTTCTTTTATTTCTTTTATAGAAAATGAATTTTAATTTATATATATATATATGTTTTTAAAAAGGATTATTTCTATTATTTCATTACTAAATTAATTATTTGTTAATTAAAAAGTACATCGTCCATTATTTTGGATAAAAATGTATTTTAGAGACACATTTAAGCTAACTATAGGTAACGATTGATTCATGAAAATCTGAAATTTATTTTATTCTTTTAGTTTCTTAGAAACTGACAATTATTGAAAAAATGATGAAAGTCTTTTGTTTTACTCTTAGCATCAGAATCATTTTCTTTTTATCGCTTCACATTAATAATTTTTTAACTAACGCAATATTGTTTTTTATAAGTCATACATCGAAATGTGAAGCTATATCTTATCTGTGAGGTGAAGGGGGAAGAGGGAACAATACTTTTACACTAAAAAAAACCCCGTGTTATGTCGGGCTAGAGAGAGGGAAAAGAAACCTCTGTCTTAAATCAAAAATAAGTGGAACAAACTTCGAGAAAGGGAAATTTAATGAAATAATTTAAGAAATCACTCACATTGTGCGTGCGTCTAAACACACACACATAATTGCGGGTGTCGTGCGGGAAAGAGAAAGCCCATGCAATATGCCGGCCAATGCAGCTAGTAGTTAAATAAATGAGAAAAACAAACTTGTTTGCATTACAATTTGTATTCTACAAAGAAACTACATTTTGAAATCATGTTATTATAATTTAAATCATAAACTTAAAAAATACAAATATATATTATCAGAGAAAATATTTCAATTTGTCATTGATTCATTTCGCTTTTAACAGCGATACCATTTGTTACAGTAGCTGAACGTAACCCGATCAATTCAATTACTTGCATTCACGAGAATCAAATAAAATATTACACGCGCGTTTCAATGGTAATCATCATAATACTCAATTTAGTTTATGAACGTCACTCTGAGAATGAGATTGGAGGTATGGTCAAAATTTCGTACTTGAAAGGATGTAGAAGATATAGAGTTATCCAAATGTCTTTCGTAAGATAATTGTAAGAAAATCAAAACAAATTTAAAGCATTTTTGTCATTGAAAATCATTTTAGATATATTCAAGTATGTTATATGATCATATTTTTTGTAGAAGTGAATACATATTTATTTCATACATGTCTGCATGCAAAAAAAATTCGATGTTTATAATATTTGAGTTATTAATATTAATACAACTGATAGCCTTTTTTGTTGCTTCTGTGTAATGGAACAGCAAACAAAATATATATAAAGTAAATTAGATAAAATAAATATAAATGCAATTGTAATTAATTATTGTTTTTATCATTCAATTTATGAAAAAATAAAGTAAAGGGTAATAATTTCAGTCCTGCAAAATTGGATTTTCTAGTAAAAATGTGAATACATTAATAAATTCAAGTGTTAGAGTATTAAAAAAACGATTCTTTTGATCATTATAGTTTTGTTAAAAATCTCAACATTAAACATTTTGAAATTTATTTGGTTGATCAGTTAAGTAATGAGACATGAAAGTAATATACATCAGAAATTTTTTTTTCTGGAATGGAGATGAAAGGCAATTAGAAAATGTTTGTGTGTAGAACTATTACTTATTATTAAAATAATTCTATATTTTGTTGTTGTTACTTATGCACCTTAATCGATAGTTCTACCAGATCAAGATTCACGAAATTCATCGATACTATATTTTGAATATTATTAATGAACTTCTCGCAAATGATTATAATCATTTGATATAATTTAATTTGTTTTTCAGAGAAGTATATTTATGTGAATAATAAATTTTTATAACTCAAATAATTTAATAAGTTTTTAGTTTGACAAAATACTTAAGTTAAACGTTTTTGAAGATTTTAGGTAAATTGATTTAACATGCAATTTTTATGTTTTTTATTCTGATGTCATTCATATCTATCGTAATTTCATACGATACTTTCTATGAAGGAATTGGTATTGAAATCTTAAAACTGTATATACTTAGTGATTAATGCTTGAATTTGATATTTTGATATCCGCGTACATGTAAAATAGCATTTAATTGAAGAATATATATATAAAAAAAATCATGGACTTTGAAAAAATTAGAATAGTATTTTAAAAAAACTTGCCTAATCAACCCATTTATAATTACAATAATTCGAAGTTTCAACATTCTTCGTATTTAAATCTATTATAATTTATCACACATTTTCTAATATAAAGCTAAAAGTTCTGCAAAGCCTGGAAATAAATATCTTTTGCTGAAGAAAAGCATGAATTGAAAAAAAAAATATTTCATAAATTTTTTTAAAAAAAAAATCTTGTATCATTACACATATAAAATGTCGCTAAACCCAGCCTTAAGTGACTTTCAATCGCACTTAATGGTATCTTAGCTTTGCTTTTTTTAAAATATGAAAACCAATTTCAATAAAAGGATTTAAAAAAAAACAACAGCAATCCAATAAACACACACATTTTGAAGTTATCTCATACAAATAATTATTCCATCACAATTGCACTTCATGCAATACAAGGTACCAATATTCTTTTTATAAATACGGCTGGAGTACATATTGTTAGTTAACATGAGTTTTAGTTTTAGAGAAGAAATGGATGTTTGTGAATGTATTGTGCCTTTGTGGCATGGGGGCCTGTAAGGCCAACGAACCACAAGTTTTTTTTTGAGATTTGTGGAAGGAGAAGAGAGGTGGGATGCCCTTGACCCTCCCCAGGGTGTTCTTCCTCAAAACAATGGGATGGAACCTAGCCAATCGTTTCACCTGCACGGTGCTCCAAACTACGGCGTAAAACTAGCCCCTTACAACGATGAATTTCATGGACCTCCATCTGACACCGTCGATCAGGTGGCATTAGCAACAACAACAACAACAGTTATAAAGAAGTTATTTTGAAATAGTACCTTTAAAGTTTAAGAAATGACCTATGATAAGAAATTCCAGTTTTGTAATTTTCCATGTCAGTCGCTAGAAGTTAAATAGAGGCAGGTAACACAGTATAGAATTATATTTTAAATTATATTCTGCTTCGAAACCAAGCCATCAGCCTACGAAAATTGTTACAGTGATGAAAACTTATTGAATGAATAGATTTACACGTAAGTGAAGCACTGCCTTGGAAAAGTAAAAGACATTAAAATTAAACTTTTCTTGTGGTAGGTACATCAAGAAATTTTACAATAAATATATCAAGCTAACGATTCTTTTTTAAATTCACATATTTAATTATTTGTAACATTACATATGTAAAGGAAACTTGAAATTCAGAAACATCGCTGTTTGGTAGTTCTCTTTAATTATTATTCCAACAATGTGAAAGAAAAAATTCTGAAATAAACTGGTATGTATCTAAAAAGCAGGGAAAACTCAATTTATACATATATTTCCCCAAAGTTTGCAAGGTTCCCGGATCTAGGCTTAGAGATGTGGGAAGAAGACAAGGAAGACTACCCTAGTTCAAAATTAGATAATTTATTTGTAACTCAATTAGCAACACAAGTTCAACCAATCCAAACTAAGAGATGCACCCATTGAAGCAATACGTAGATAAACAACGAGGTATGCGAAGTATGAGAAGACTTTAAATATCAGTACAGTGATAATCCCCCCCTCGAGTGATTATCTCTTTAAGTATCAGCGTGAGCTAGAGGCGTAGGATTAACGAAAGAACTAGAAGGAAACATTATCTTAATATGACTTTATTAAGATATTCAACTTAAACCTTTAACAAATTAGATTATAATAATTTATGTGAGAGAATCTACGATGTTAAAACACACCACACACAATGTATTTATAATAACGACTTAACCTAACTTGGACCATTATCAATAACTGAATCTCCTAAACTCAATTCTAATACAATCACTGATCCTAATATTAAATAATCAATCCTACTTTGCTGTAGTTTGAAGTAAAGAATATAACATCTAGATGAAATCCTACGGTGATTCGAGTGCAATGGTATGCACCTTGATTCTATAAATCTCTTCACGCTTAATTCCTACTTATTAGGCGGGTAACATTATCCGCAACCTCTTCACTCTTGGACCACGAACTATGTCCTCTACTTGCCATCAATTGCCCCAAATTGCCATCACGCTTACTCTAACTTCTGATATTTAAAAGGTTCTTAATTTGAATCTTTCTTTCACACTTCACTTCTTGGATTTGGTTGGAAAAGAGTTGCAATTAATTCTGGCCTCAAAGAACCCAAAGGACATGTTAAGAAAAGACGCGTGAGTCCGTCACAGTTCGCTTACTTCAGGTTCGTATACACTATCTTCTTATAGCTATCTAATCTCGATTTAAATCACTTTCCAATCATCGCTTGAATTATTACAATTATCAAATATCTGTGTTACACTATAAATTTAATTAATCACTGATCCGCTAGCAATCTATCCTATCTGTATCTCTCTCTCTTTAGCTTGATGTCTTAAACTATATATAGTAGGCCTACAATTTACATATTACTTTCTCTTCTTCAGAGGGTGCGTTGCAAATAAATAGTTTTAAAGGACCACAGATTTCCCAAGAGAACTTCTTAGTCAGAAGGACACGGATAGAGCGCCGTCACAAGTTATAACACTACTCATAGGCATACTTAAAATGTCAAAAGCCTTAATTGCTGGTTTTCAGAAAAGGAATTTATTTAATGATTTTGTATAGCTGATAATTTGGTTTTAAAAGAATGTTCGAAGTTGAAAATTCCTCGAATCATATACGTTTCTGTATTATGTACAATCTGTCAAACTCTTAATACGGGGACTTGGTACCCTTTGAAGTACTTTCTTTCTGTATGTATTTAAAAATTATATTTTAGCAAATTATATAATGTTTCTATACAAGAAAATGATACGAGATGAAATTTTTCATTTATTATTAACGCAATTTTAAAAATTAAAATTTTTGAAGAAAATTCAGAAAATTTTAAAATTTTACTCCTTTTGCAATTATTAATTTTTTGACCTGAATTTTTTGTAATATTCTTCTGGATGTTATAAACAACTTTAGGGATCAATTTTACAATAACTTAATTCATTTTCGTAAAAAAACTAAAATGTTGATATGAATGCTAAAAATCAATGAAAAATCCAATATTTCTAACATTTTAATTTTTTTTAAAAAAAAAGTATTCAGTTTACAGCAAAATGAATCCCTAATTTTGTTACATGTTTTATATGCAACACTCAGGAAAAAAATGTAAGTGATTGGTTGATAGTTGTGGAAGGAGTAGGATTTTAAATGCATTAATGTTTCGAAAAACCACTTTAAAGAAACTAAGAAAAACTACTTTAAAGTTTATAATTCTGAAAAAATAATTATAATAAGCTTAAATAAACTGAAAATACCTCTTTAAGATATTAGTTATATACTTGTCTTTAAATTAATTGCATTTTCATATTTTTTCAACCCATACGTTTTGATAAATGATTATTTTTAAGAAGGTATTAATTGCACAAGAAAATTCAAGAAAATATTTTAAAAAAATTTTCTTTCACGGCTGAAAGTTTAGTTTATTTCTTCACATAATTGAAGTATTACATTTGTATGAAAAACCAATCAGGACAAAGAACTGAAATTATTAATATATATATATATATATATATAAATTGCCTTAATTCAAAAATTTTACATGCACACATTTCACAAAGAAGAAAAATTACATTATTGTATTGCCTCGGAAATATTTTGTTTTATATGTTACACATTATTTTTTATAGTTATTATTTCTCTTTATAAAATATATTTTTTATCATAACGCTTTTTTTTAGCTTTTTTTTTTCTAAAAAGAAGGTATGGAAGAATTGCCGAATTTGTTTTTAAATGAAATTTTATTCAACTTCTAACTTTCCGACTAGCACAAGTGTAATATCTATCGAAAGGTAATAATGCAAAGAATGAAATTAAATAAAAATAAAAATTAAATGATATATCGGTCATTTTTGGGTTACCAAGTAACCTTAAAACCGACCTATAAAGGGCTTTAAAACAATTCAAACTTCAAAACCTTTTTAAATTATTTCATGCCATATTTTGACCGAAACTACGAAACTAACTACTTGTCTTTTTGAAATTTAAGTTTAGCATATTTTGTTTGAGAATTTTCAAACGCTAATTCATATTAAAATAAATGAAATTGAAAATATGTTATTATTTTTAATTGCGCATAATACTCAAACATTTAAAAGCACACAACAATGACAAATTTATGCGATAAAAGGAAATCAGGTTACCTTAATAGGGAATGTGAAATGTAATCAATACTTTCATTTCCTTTTTATTTGATTCCCACCTTAAATATAATCCACAAAGAGTGTTTCTTAAATCCTCTTGGGCTTAGAAAGAGATATAGACTATTGGAAAATCGATTACTTGATTGAATTACTTGTGTTTTTAGCACCAAAAATAGTTCAGCTTAAATAACAAAGCATCGGATAAATAGCTTTTTTTGTTCTTTTCGCAGAATTAATCCAAACTCTCAAAATTCCTTTGTGGTATCATGATAAGATTAATTTTGTGTTTTCGGATATATGATCAAACAAACTTTTTAAAATTTGTTTCTTCTTAGTATCGCAAAATAATTGTGCCACAATGTTCCTTCTTTTTATACACCCATGGACAAAAAAATTAGCGCACCAAGAAATAACTTTGGGATCGTAACGCAACTTGGCATGAAGGAACATGTCGGATAAATATGCAAATGATAAGAAATGCAGCGTGATTGCGCATTAAGTATAGCCGGTAGAGGGTATTTAACGTCGTTCTCCGTGGAGTATAAAAGAGGTAAACAAAGTTGTTGAGTGTGCTGAATCGTTTACAAAGGAAGAACTGAGGTAGACAAGCCATTACGCCGTTTTCGAAGACAATATGAGCAGCTATCGCAGTTTGAGAGGGAGAGAATCATCGGCATGAGGGAAGCTGGTTGGTCAACTAGGTGAGTAGTTTGTCAATTAGGTCGCTCTGATTGTGTTGTGAGGAGGTGTTGGGGCCAGTGGATCCGAGTAATGTTATTTACCCGAAGACCAGGCTCAGGATGCTCTCGACAGATAAGTCATCGAGAAGATCACCACATCGTAAGAAATGCACGCGTACAGCCAACTGCTTCATCAGCCGCCATCCAGGTACAGGTAACACCTTTATTAGGGGCCGCTATGTCTTCTCGAATCATGCGAAGGCGCTTCGCTGAAGGACATTTGGGATCACGACGCCCATTACATGTGATGCTCTGGACACCCACCAATCGACGCCTCCATTTGGAGTGGTGCCGCGCATGAGGAAACTGGACTGCAGCAGAATGGAACCAGGTCGTCTTTAGCGACGAGAGAGAATCCAGATTCAATCTCAGCAGTGATGACAATCGTGTTCTTGTGTGGAGACCTCGAGGTGAACACTTCAATCCTGCCTTTGCTTTACAGCTCCCACAGCTGGTGTGATGGTATGGGGTGTCATTGCCTACAACACACGGTCACCCCTAGTATTGATCTGTGGCACCATGACAGTCCAGCGGTATATCCATGCCATCCTGCAACCACAAGTGTTGCCACTTATGCAACGGCTCCCAGGAGTCGTTTTTCAACAAAACAATGCTCGGCCTCACACGGCAAGGGCGTCACAAGACTGTCTTCGCACTATTAGTACCTTTTCTTTGGACTGCCCGATCCCCAGATTTGTCTCTAGTAGAGCATATCTGGGATCATTTGGGACGGCGAGTTGGGCATCCCCCGAATTTGAACGAACTAGAGGCAAGGTTACAGGAAATATGGAACGAAATGTCTCAAGACATCATACAGAACTTGTGTGCCTCGATGCCCGATCGTATCGCATCGCGCATTTGCGCTAGAGGGGGTTCAACAGGGCATTAAATCCTCCGTTCTCTTGCCTTTTTCTCTGAAATAAATTATCCTTTTTCTTTTATTTTCTGATCATTTATTTATATCAAAGTAGTCATTACGTATGTAAAATTTCGTTTCATTTTGAAGACTTCTTCTTGATGAGCTAATCTTTTTGTCCATGAGTGTAATGATTTATTTTCTTAAGTTTTATTTAGGACCTGAGATTATGGATTCACAATTCATGTTATTTAAAACATTTTGTTATTAATATTGTTCATTTTTAATATAGTTTATCGTGGTACCTCCTACTCATGTTGGTTGAGGTGGAGATCTCGCTCAATATTACGATTCCCGGGGAAGGGGGACTCGAGCGCCGCATGGGTGGAGAACCTCCATAATCTTGAATTGTAAGAGGTAATATGGAAATTTGACTATGGTAAGTGTCAGTTTGACACTATGGATCACAAGCATCTACAATCAACTATATTCCTTTGTATGATCTAATTGCTCATTTTTATTAAATCACTGTTCACGCTTGAAGTGCCAATTTGGCTAAAAGGAAAAATATTCGCGATGTAGAGAGGGTCAGGCTTCGCGAATAAGTCATTGTTACAAGGATTATACTCAAAGCCATACACCAAAGTTATTCTTACGCATTTTCAATATCCTATTCCAGTCCAATTACCCCACTGCAAAAATTTGAACAGATAAAAAAGGTAATAATATCAAAATGAAGAATATGCAAAATTGTGGCAATCAAATCAATTTTCCGACAAAAATAGCACACACCATTCGTGTAAATCTGAAGTAAAACAATTATTTAAATATTTATATTTTATTTTCCACAGTACAATAAGCTATTATTATACATTGAAATGTCATACAGTTTTGATTCTAGATTTTATTAAAAGTTAAGGTATAAGCTCCAAATCTTTTAAGTATCTCTAATAAACATGAAAAGCATCAGATATAATATTAATAATTGGGATAAAGAATCAACAAACATCATTGTCCAATTAATAATTTTTATTCTATCCATACTAGCATCTTATTGACCAGAGCTTTATAGAAGCTGAGCAAACACCGGACCCTAACTAGTAATAATAAAGATTCACTTATCTTTGATTCTATGATTTGAAATACAGTAGCTCTGGTTTTAATTTCAGATATTCATTCTGTGGAACAACATTATAATATCGAGGCTTAGTGTGGCTTCCTAAATAAACCCAAATATCTGCCAAGTAACTTATACAATTATGTTCTTAACCTTCTCTTATAATATCACTGTCAATATACGCATGTCATCCACTTTTCAGTTTCATTACTCTTTAAACAATAATCCTACTTTACATAAGGCACGGTTTATTCACAAGGCATGGTGTTTACAAATCAGTCAAACAATCCCTGCACTCTATAGTAGTGATGTAAAGATAATTACTTTCTATCAACGATTGTGTGAAGCATACCATATAACGCAATTATGTAATCATGTCCAATTGCATTAACTTTTAAACTATCCATGACACTTAATGTTTTCATTTTATGTTATATAATTCAATAACAAGCTATTTGTATGTGTGCTTATGACCAAACGATACAATTGACAACTTTTGATTTATTCTGGGCAAGATAATTCAATTGTTCTGATGTACTACGCTTCTTTCACAACATTTTCACTTGCGGGTGTCAAGTAGTTTTCATTTTCGCACCCATTCATTGGTGGATTTGTTTATTTCACCCATTTTCTCCAAAGGACAATGTTTAAATAATTATATATATATATATATATATATATATATATGACAGGCCCCAGGCCTGCTGGTAAAACGAGGAGGGAATCATCTTCACAATATTCCTTTATTACGCTTCCATCATATATAATCTAACATGGCGGACCTTTTGCCGCGCAACCGGGTGGTACCAAATATAACATCGCAGCGAGGAGACACCAGCCAAACTCTTTCTAGTATGCGTTCGCCTTCGTCATGATGCTGATGCTGGGCGTCACTGGGAAACGGAACGCGAAGCGTTCCTCCATCCCATATCTAGATAGTGTATGTGGCCTTATGTGGGTGGCCTGCCTGGGAGTGAGTGTCCTGATTGGTTGGTCGAACGTGGCAAGGAGGCGTGGCTACAGAATCTGATCGCCTTCGTCAGCGCTCGTTGCACCTTTTAAGAGGCTTATTTACCCACAAATCCTTACGCGATGGTAAAGAGTTCGCTCTATTTTCATTTATTACTTCCTTAATTTTGAATCTAAACTTTTCAAACCTGACATATATATATATATATATAAATATGTATGTATATATATATATATATGTATATATATGTATATATATGTATGTATGTATATATATATAAATGAGTATATATAATTAAAGTGTCAATTAGTCTAATTATTTAAAATGTTTATAAGTAAATTACTTACGTAGATTGTGTGTATTTATATAATATTCCGTATTTATATATATACATACTCGAATCTAAGTACCCAAAGATTCTAAGCCGCACCACAAAATTTAAAATGATTTTGTGAAAAAATGCTGTCATTAATTCTTAGACCCCCCAATTTTCTACCCAATTTTGGGAAAAAATTAAAAAAATAAAAAATATGCAAATGCTCATCAATATAGAGTACTTAAGGTATCCGACTACGTTCGGAACCGTGATTTTCAAAAGTGCATAAATGTATAATTTTCATGATATTTAGTGTCACTTAGATTAGAATATATACATAAAATTGCTTTAAGGACATTTTGACAAAAAATTTATTTAAATACAATATTTTGGCAAAAAAATTAACTTAGAATAATCTTTTTTCCAATTGTACTCTATTTGTGAAAAATGCTTCTATTAGAATAATATTTTGCCTGTATATAGCTCAGACCTCTGTTCAGAGGCTCAACTAGAATTTTTAAAATATATAACTTAGAAGTGGGTTTATTCATATTTTACGACAACACAGGGGGGCAATTTGAAGAAAAAAACGCGAATAATTATTTCAATCTGTGGTCATTTTGAAAAAAATGTGAATTTTTCAAAAATTCTAGTTGAGCCTCTGTAGAGAGGTCTGAGCTATATACAGGCAAAATATTATTATAATAGATTTATTTTTCACAAAAGGAAAACATTTAGAAAAAAGATTATTCTAAGTTAATTTTTTGCCAAAATATTATATTTAAATATTTTTTTTTGTCAAAATGTCCTTCAAACAATTTTATGTAATAATCTGAGTGACAATAAATATCACGAAAATTATCCATTTATGCGCTTTTCTAAAATCACGATTCCGAACGTAGTCGGATACCTTAAGAAATTTAAAAAAAATATCTTAATGAAAATAATATGAAAGGAATAATTATTTTACCAGTTTAAAAAACTTTCAAACACATACCTGTATGCATAATTACTCGATGTTTAGGATAGACTGAATAGTGGAGATAAACTTCGGAATGGAATAAGTCACCAATGCAAGTGGTCAGAGTGGACGGTTGCATTTTTCCTTTTTAAAAGGGATAGAAACTCAGTTTGTTCTTTTCAACAAATACTTTGCCTTCGATTCTAAGCTTCAACCGATTTTCATTAGCACTAACACTGGAAAAATAGCGTGGCTTAGATTCGAGTAATTATGGTGTATGTTTATATAACTTATATAACGCTGTATACTATGTAATACTAAGAAAACATTTTAATTTTCTTAAAATTTTCTAAGCAAACAAAAGAAGAGGGTTTGTACTCTTTCACAATTAATGCTTTTATTTTGCCGTATATATTAATAGTCATCTCAAATGTAAGGGTGGTGAAGGGTGTTAATTTTGTCTCGAAGGCTGAAAATATAAACAATTTTCAAAAATCAATATAATTCTTTGAAATCAAAATTAAATAATTAAATTTTTTTACGATTTATTTATAAAGAAATGAAGTGTTGAAAATGTGCAAAATGTGCAACTTAAATCATGTTGGAATTTTTGGAATTTTATAGTTGTACGTGATATTGAGGGAAATAAAAGAAATAGTAAATTCCTTCGTGAACATCGTTTTATACATTAATATAAATACACTGCTAGACAATTGCTAAGGACGGATCACAAATTGCTATGTAGCATAACATTAAGCGAGCCATGAAGGCCTAGTAGGATAAAATATAGTCGCCACACTGTTCAGACATTAGAATAAAGAATATTTATTGTTCTGGAAAGTACAAAAGCCGTGAAACCTCTGAAAGAAAAAAAATGTTCATTTGATCTGCGTACGGAGAAATGGAATAATGCATCTAAAAGTCAGCAGGAACCTTAAAGAAAGGTATCAGTACGGGATATGTCCACCGTGGAGTGTGATGCAACATTCCACACGTCGTACCATATTTTGCACAACATTATCCAGCAGCTGTTGAGGCAATTTATCCCATTCCTCTGTGAGTGCACAGATGAGGGTGTTCTTGTTTGTCGGAGGATAGTTTCGACCAGCAACTTGCCTCCCCATAGCATCCCACACATTTTCAATGGGGTTTAGATCTGGAAAATGCGCTGGCCGTACGAGACGTTGAATATCCTCGCTGTCTAGACAATCCTGAACAGCGAGTGTTCGATGACATGTTGCGCTGTCGTACATAAAAACAAATTTATCACCGACAGCACCACGGAAAACGACAAACATGAGGAAGTAGAACTTCATCAATGTATCGTTGGCCAGTCATAGTCCCATTGGCAACCACATGTAGGCGCGTGCGGCCATTGATCATGATGCCGGCCCACACCATGATACTGCATGTCGGATATCGGTCCTTTTCCTGGATATTTTCTGGACGATAAGCAGTACCACTCTCGCGCCAGATCAGTTGGCGTCTACAATCCGATGACAGACTGAACCTACTCTCATCTGAGAATAGTACGCATGCCCAGCCCTGTTCAGTCCAATTGTGATGCTCACGACACCATTGCAAACGGGCAGTACGGTTCTGTCTGGTCAATGGGACACACACAACAGGTCTGCGTGCGTATAGTCCTCCTCCCCTCAAACGTCTGGCAACAGTTTTTCGGGAGATCTGCTTTCCTGAGGCAGCAAGAAACTGATTTGCCACCTGCTGAGCTGTGGTGCGCCTGTTCCTTTTTGCTGATAGGACGATATATCTGTCTTCTGCAGGCGTCGTACTTCTAACACGACCTCCCCCGTTCCATCTACTACAAATTCCAGTAGTTTTAAATGACTTCCACAGCCATGAAACAACGCTGTGAGCGATGTCGAACACCCTAGCAACATCTGTTATTTTTCGCCCTTCTTCGATCTTTCCAATAATTCGGCCACGCATAAAATCATCTATGTGATGTCGGGAAGACATGCCAAAAATTTTAAGTTCGTCTATTGAATCTTTCCTGTAAAACTTTGACTTGAAACAACAACTGTCCACATGCGTCAAAACCTTTAAAGCTCTTATGAACGCTATCACGTGAAGAACAGACGTGGAAAAAAATTGCATACTCATACTTCTTCTTACTAATATCCCGCACTTATTTTAATTTTCCACATTTTGCTTCCTTTCATTTTGTGGTTGCTATGGATGATAGTGTTATCCGTCCTTAGCAATTGTCCTGCAGTGTATTAAAGTGTAGTTCTATACGCATTGAGTGTTTTCCCCCAAAATACTACGATAGTTAAATAATACTCTTGGTTAACAAACAATGTGTGGAAAGGCGGTGACAGTGGTCTGCATTAGACAGGGTTTTATAGAGGCATACAACTTCAGTGCGTTAGTTGCACAGTGTTGGCGGGGTAATGATCATATTGGACGCGTCTTCCCTTAGCCCCCTTCTCTCACACCATAGTCTAAGTGTTTAGAATGGTTCTGTAGCCAATCAATGTGATAGCCAACAGAATGGTCTTCAATATAGTTCTACAATGAATTACGCTTTAGTCTTGGAGCAGATGACCATGGGATAAGTCTATGGAAGAAACGGGATTGCTTTTTTTCCCTAATGTTTTAGATCTATTAATTCTAGTATAATGCTACTCTTATGACAGCAGCTCATCTTTAGTCTGGTTATATTACACCAGATAAACCGTCATCACGAGGCCATTTCCCAACAAAATAATGTCAAACTCCATACAGCTTGTATCATTTCTGAACTGCTTCAGAATTGATGATATCCATTTTTTTTCAAGGCCACCAGTTGAACAGTTTTTTGATACTGTAGGTTCGAATACTAGAAAATTGCATAATGATGCAATCTCGAGCAATAGTTGATTAAGACACTGAAGAGAGAGAATGTATTAGAAGATGATATTAGGAATCTTATCGGTTTTTACATCAACGTAAACACTGGGGGTGAATTTTATTTTTCGATCTCTATTACCTGGAAAATTTGCTTTCAGCTCGGATAAGTAAAAAGTAAATACTACTACTACAACTAATAATAATAAAATTTCAAGTAAAAATATTTTCCCCAAAAGAAATTTTTTGTTATGTACAGAATTTGTTTATAAAATCTTATTTCTCACTCCTTACATCTAAATTTCCCATTGAGATATCCGATTACGTTCGGAAATGTGATTTTACAAAAGCGTATACATGGATAATATGTATGATATTTATTGTCACTTAGGTTAAAAAATGTAAATAAAATTGTTTTAAAAATATTATTACAATAAAAAATTATTTAATTTCAATATTTTGACAAAATATGAACATGGAATGACCCATTTTCAAAATATTCTCCTTTTGTGAAAAATGCTTCTATTATAATTATATTTTGCCTGTATATAGCTCAGACCTCTATACAGGGGTTGAACTAAAATTTTTGAAATACATAACTTAGAAGTGGGTTTACCCATGTTTTATGACAACCGAGGGGAAAAACTTTAAGAAAAAAACGCCAATAATTATTTCTATTGGCTGTAACACTGAAAATAATGTGAATTTTTCAAAAAAAAAATAGTTCAGACTCTCTGGAGAAGTCTTTACTTTACATAAGCAAAATGATTTTTGGAAGCATTTTTTATAAAAGGAGAACATTTTGAAAAAAGGTTATTCTAAGTTAGTATTTTACCAAAATACTGTATTTAAATAACTTGTTTATCATGAAAAATATCCAATTATGCGCTTTTTTAAAATCACTGTTCCGAACGTAGTCGGATACCTTAAGAACAATATTGTTACGATATTGTTATAAGTCACACACACACACACACACACACACAATACTCAATTACTCTAAAATATTATTTACGTTTTATCATTTTCTTCATAATAAATCGACCAAAAACTTCTGCAAACTTTATTTAATTCTTGTTTGCTGATGTCAAATTATTCTATCAGTTAAGAGCGAAATTTTTATCTTATTTTTTTGTAATAATGAAGAAGCACAAATAAAGCAGAATGTATATAGACTGGAATTGTGTATACTTATTATTATTTATAAACTAACTTTGTATTTCTAATAAAATTTCTATCATTAAAATTCTAAAATATTTTTGGGTTGAAAAAGTTTTACAAACCCACGAAACAGGTAACACTGATTAGGTGCAAAATCAAGAGAGTAAAAAGAATGTAGAATAAAGCCCCCTAACCAAACCCCATTACTTTTTGACAAATGATGACAGCAGCATTAGGACTGTCGTCTTCGTGAAGGAGGTAAAGACGTTCTGACAGACGACGGTTGAGCCTCTTCGCGAATAATGGGGATCACAACATGTCTATTTAAATACGGAAGGGTACGGTGTTAAGAATTTGGGGAGATGGCAAAGTCTATCAATGAATTATTCTTTTCCTCATCCTACTTCTCACACTCAATAAAACTTATAGGATGTAGTTTTAATTTTTATATCTATACAAGTGATTCAGATGGTAAATACACATTCCATCGAAAGCTTTACGTCCATGATGTTCTACCACTGTGTGTGTGCCACTAAACTTTTTTTTAATTATTAATTATGCTCTAAGAGGGAAAAAAGGGAAGTCCGGAATCGAATCATTCGGTCGTTTTATAGACACAAAACAAGTGGTATTTGGGGTATATTTAACATATCCTTTCGTGGATATATATAAAAAAATTTTTTTATTTAATTTGTTATCCATTTGTGACAACGGATACATCTGGATATGAATTAACTTTAACTGAAGAATACCTAATTTCACTCTCTGTAATAATTGAGATTTAATTTCAAAATATTTTGAAGAGTCAATTAATCGATTTAAGATTAAAGTTAGAGGCGATTATCTTATAATAGCAAAAAAAAACCGACAACTTCAAAATATTGCAACAATTTTCTACATCATATTTGCGTGCATTCAGATTGTCAGCAATAAAAAACATAAAAATAAAAGAAAGATCAAGACTTTTAATTGTAGATGTCAAAATGAGAGTCACATTATCATTTTTATGGCCAAATATAAATCAAATAATCAAATAAAAAATAATCAAGCTCAAATTTCGCATTAAATGTATTATTATAATTAACTTGTAATTAATTACTCAAAAACATTTTTTGTCTTCGTCGTACATATTATTTATTTATAACATTGAAAGTTATTATCATAAACTATTTTACATGGTGTATTACAGATAAGTAAAATTCTTTTAAACTTATTTTATCGTTAGAGTATGCCACCAAATATTGAAATTGTTAAAAGTTTACCGCAAGAAAAAAAAAGTTTGAGAATCACTGCTTAGCGTCAATGAACACGTAACCCACTTCTCACATCCTTCAACATTCCGCTTTAGGATTTATTCGTTTTTGTACTGAGAAAGCAAAGTAAGCAGAAGTAACGATCTACTATAAGTTGATCTTGAAATTAATGATCCAACTTCCCAGGGAAATCTAATGCTTGTCGAACGTTGAACGCTTCTGCTTATTTTGGCACGATTGAATTCGGGTTGTTTTTTACAGCCTAATCATATAAGTTGGAGTTTCTACTTAAACGAATAAATGATGTCCACACCTTGCTTGACTCTAACAGTTTATGTTATTTTCTTTAAAAAAATTGACGATATGTGCTGTTATTAACTGCTTTCTCTTCATAAATCTGACGCATATTACGACTACAATAGTGTTTTAGTGAGCTTGTACAACAAGCAATAGTATAAATGATACACAAGATTTTCTTGCAAAAAATGCTACACTAGTAAAAAATCGTGCATTTATATACTGGATATCTGCTAATCTTAGCAAACTATTCTGGTCATCCCGTCATTAGGCGTGACTTTAGTTCGAACGGAATTTTTGCACCTTCAAAAAATGTTGTACCTTTTTCTGACTTAATACATACATTTAATTCCTGAATTCCACACAACAGTTTATTAAGAAAAAAGAAGTAAAAAAATCAAAATAATTGATTTTATATAGTCAATGTTTTATTTATATAAGTTTTTTTTAATTTATAAACATCAAATTTTGTAATAATTTTACTTAGATATTACAACTCATAGACATGAAACCATGAAATAGCTATTTACCTTTATTTTAATTTGTCATGTTAAACAAATTCGGGTCTCAAATTTTCTATATTATGACTAACGTTAATTTATTTTTCGTAACATTAGTAAGATTCCAAATTCTTAAAGTTATAACATGTCCTCATTTTTCTTTTCTACTTACTGTTAAAATGTTTTGCGCCTAAATTAAAAAAAAAAGAGAAATAATTTAAATTTTATGTCGAATTCAACTGAAAAAAATACAATTATTTGATTACGGGCTTTAGGACATTTTTACTTCGAGTATACTAGTTGTAAAATGAATATTAATATTATTAACATAAATATTGTTAAATAATCTACTGGTTAAATTAATAAAAAGCAGACGCACACAATACTCAAACAAATATAAAGTGGTATTCATTTATCAAAGCAAATATGCGCAACAGATGAAATTAAAAACTATTTTTCCCCATAGCAAAATAAATCAAATGACTGTGATATATTTTCCCTTATCAAGCCTTACACATATATCCATAAAATAGAAAAGCTCTACGTAAATATATTACCGAAATTCTGACGAATCAAACATGAAGGCAAAGAAAAATCGTTTTATATTTTACGCAATGACAGACGCATTGTATTTTTAGAATCGAAGGTGTCTTTTTACCTGCCATTAATAATACTCAGTGACCGTAAATTTATAGTTTCCCGTAATTAGCTAGAGAGCAAATCCAGATATTTCAAAATACTGACATTTGGATTTAGAAGTTTTTTTATTCGGTAAAACCGGAAAGTGCATGAAGGAAACTTAGAGCAACTTAAATAAGATAAATTATCTTGCACTAATTGAGTGTTTTGTTTGTGAGGTATTTATATATATAACACTTATATATTCAAAACAGTTTTTCCCTAACTAAACCGCTCTCTTAACTGCTTAGATTACGACCTTTAAGATTGGAATTTTTTTTTTATTTATTCCATTTGATAAAAAAAATACTTAATTTTCTTACTGAGTTAATACTGTAAATATTTATTTCTATTTTTAGAAACTAATTAGCACTGTTGCCCTTATTAGAATATTCAATTAACTTTTACTTTAGAATGATATATTTTTGCTTTAGCTATGTAATGTTTACTTTATAAAAAATGTACAAATCCACTGTTTTTCAATTATATAATTTAGAAGCTCTAAAGTGATTTATACAATTTAAAAAGTTTTTGGAAGGAAAATCACTACATAAAAAATTATGTGTTTTATTATATAATAATAAAATTACTCATTGATGTTTAATTATTTTAGTAGTTTATTTTAGTTTACAATCTAAAGATACATTCTGTTTGAATGTACTTAAAAAAATTACTACAACCATAAAATTCAGTTTTTCCCCCTCGTTGTTAAGGATTCGATTTAAAAACTCTCTAAAATTTTATATTCAAACATAAGTGGACAATATATGAGACTATTTTTCAAAAAATTAATATTACAATATTACTTTTTTAAATAAACATGACAAAATGAAAAAAAAATCTAAACAAATTAGAACGTTATGAATAGTTTTCCCAAACAAAAGTCTGCACTTTATATTAAAGCACACGAAAAAGCACACATTAGTTTTCATAAACAACGAACAAATTTAAACATTTTGAGCCTTGCGTCTCATCAATTACTGAAAACTTGCTTAGTCTCGAGGATTTATTTAAAAGCAAATGGCTTTTTTGAAATATAATTAAATGTTCAGGTTACAAAGGTGAAAATATTTAAAAATGGAAATTATTGATTTTTTAAATAATTTATGGAGAAAGCAATTAAGAAAGTCAATTGAAAAAACGTATCGGAACGAATCTTTACATTAAAGTAATTAAGAATGCTGTTTAAATTATTTAAAGCATTTTTAATTGCTTAAACGTTTATAAAATGTCGCATGCAAAAATTGCTCTCTTCCCGTATAATTAATTTTTTTTTCGAAAGAGGGGAATAAGGTTATTAGATATGGAAACTACTAGAATTCATTTCCAGTTTAGATATTTTAGAAAAATATTAAATTTTATAATGTAAAAAATGGAACTCTAAGACTTAAGTAACTGTAAATGATTAAATTTCCTAAAACAATTATGTACGTAGGTTTTGTTTATTATGAATTCAATTTAACATCAAATGCTTTATTTTTTATTTTAATTAAGTTCTCGGGCTAACATTACGCTTGATAATTATACCAATTATTTCTCATAAATAGCTTAGTTGTAGATTACCAGATGTGGCAAAATGATATTTTTACATTCTCACAGACTCTTATTTGACTTAAATATTTTTTATTATTTTTCTCGAATATTCTTAAATATGTTCCTGTAACCTGGAGAATTCTTTTTAGTATAATGTGTAACACTGCATATTTTTAAAATAACTGAAGTACAACACATTTAACATTTTTCACATATCGTACAGAGAGAGAGAGATTTCGCACATAAAAATTCTTATCATAAATTAATTTTATTTAAGCTATTTTGACTTAATTGGTCTTGACTATTATCACTTTATACATAAATACTTACAAAAGCGATAACAAGCGTTATCTACTGCGAAAATTAAAACTTTTTATTTAAAGCTACGGTTTGGCGCTTAAATTTTTAATTGCAGTTTTTTTCTTTTACTTATGTAGGGCGGTTCCAGATGTTTAATAAAATTATCACCATGCTTCAATGACACATGGAATAAACTTTTTTAAAGAGTAAAGACCTTTTTTTGTTCCTGAACATTAGAAGTATTTAAATAGAAAATAATAATAATTAACTGAGACACAAATAAAGTATTCTAATCAACATTTTTTCAAAAAAAGATTATATTGTTTTCAAATTTGAGTTTATATAAATATGAATATTTTTATTTTTCATATATTTTGAATATATTCGATAGGTAAACACAAAATAATGTGGGGTGCTCATGATTATACTCTTAAATAAATATGATTCGTAGTAAAAACAATATTTAACGTAATTTTATTAATAAAAGAAAATATTTCATCTTATGTATAAATTTATGAAAATAAATCCTTAAAACAATCTCTTACTTAGTATTTATTTTACTTTTCATCAAAATATTTCTTTAACACGAGTAAAATATTTTTGTTGGAATTACATTTTCCTTTAGAATCTTTAACTCTTACAATATCTTTTTATTTACTCATTCATTGACACATTTTTTATTAACATTTAATTCTAGTTTTTACACTTGATTATTTAAATATGAAAATAATTCAAAAATATCTTTATAAATCTTTAAGTAATTAAGTAAATGATACATAAGGTATGAAACCTTGTAAATATATCTTTATTAAATTTTCAGTAATTAAATAAATGATACATAAAATATGAAACCTTGTAATTGGAGCAGAAAGCTATTTTATATGCATAAAAAAGCTACGCATTGAAAAAATTTTTGACTAAAAATTCTCAAAAGAATAAATATTTATATATTCTTTGACAGTTAATGACAAACTAAGGAGAAAGTGCATCGTAAATTTGATTCTACACTTCATAAACTACTTATCGAAATTGTTGCACTTAGAAATTAAAGTGGACAAGAAAGCCGTCACACAAAAGAATGCGAAAAGCTGTTTTTAGAGATATTAGCTAAAAAGACCTTGATTCAAGATAGAATCATCTTGAATACCCCACTATACAGTTTGGATGAGATACTTTTCTTTTTTTTAAGTCAAAGCACACTTTCTTATTTATGATAACCTAGTAAATTTTCAGCGTAATCTAGATTATTTAGAAACCATGTGATATTAAAATAACTGATTGTTAAAAACATTTAATTCTATTACTTTAAGTCTAATTTAAAACAGTATTAATGCGATTTTGAATTTAATATAATCTTTATTTTAATTTTTCTAAAGTACTATTTTTGTGATAAGTAAATTATGTTATTATAATTTATTTTAAACAGTACTCGTTCCGAAACTCCACTTATTCCGGTTATATCATGTATTTATAAAAATAAATTAAGCATTAACCTATCAATAAGATCATACAAAATCATAAACTTAAACACATGGCAGAAGTAATTCGATTGGTTGTTTGATTAATGTCATGTTTTGAAATTACACGAAGATTATTGTGATTGACAAGGATAACACGAACTAACACCACCCTCACTAAACTTCCTTACCGCGCCAATGTAAAGATTTTGCTCATCAACAAGTCTAATGAGTGGTAATGGGCAATTTCTTTATGTCAGATTTGTAGTGATAACGGGAAACCAGGCCTGGAATCCTAAGAACTGGACCCAGAACTGATATCCAGATCTAGACAGAAAGAGCCCCAACCAACAGTCTGTGACCATGATTGACTATTGTAGCCTCCATAAGAAGTTTTTAACGTCAAACATAGAGAAAATAGTTTTAAAAATGAAATAAAAATAAATAAATGTTAAATATTCGAAATATACTGCAACAAATACTGAGTTTGTGTATATGAATTCTTCCAAAAAAAGTTCTTTAAATATGTTTTCCTTTTTTTCTTTGTTATTTAATTCAGAGTTCAGTATTGATTAAACATTAATAAGAAATATGCCCAAAGATTCTAAATTCTTATGAGAAAACTAGTTTAAGGAAAACTAGTGTTTAAGGAAAGTAGTATTTTAGGAAACGGTAAAATTATGTTCTAAACAAAAAATTCCTTATATAAACATTCCTTAAAATATATGAGAAATTTTATTAATTACAAATTACAGATGAAAAACAATAATTTATGTAAAGAATAAGTATATTACCAAAAATATTACATTTCGTTGGTTTTATTTCTCAAGCAGATTCATATCTTCTCACGAGGAATACTTAATATATATATGAAGGAAGACAAGAACTGGGGGAACCTTCCAATCCGATAACGAGTATCTTAGCCATCATGCCAAAACGATCGTCATAGCATGGAGGCTATTACTGGTTTATAGAGATACCCCTGCCACACACTCCCATGCCAGTGATTCGGCGAAGGAATGATACGATATTTGTGGTGAGCCTGTGAGCAGTTGCGTCATTTTCAGTACAAAAGCTTGTGGCTTGCAATTTTGGAGCCTGATCTGGAGCCACATTTGAAAAAACTATATCTTTCAAATGGACTAATTTAATTGTTCATAGTTATCACAGTTCTTAGTTTAAAATCTTTGCTCTATAGTTAATTATTTATAGATTGATATATAAGAAAAACGAATTCTACATTATTAATACAATTAAAACATGCGGTTTTTTGGGAACTTCATATTTTATGCAAAATGATTACATTTAACAGTTAATTTTGGTTTTAAATCATAATTAAATGATACAATAGTGTTTAATTTTTCCATTTAATTACTGAAGCTGTTTTTAAAGAAATCTGTACACTTACAACTAATTTAATGTGTTTAATTGTGACCATTGTTTCCTAAGTCGCAATCGAATGTTTAAAAATGCGGATGATAAACAAAAGCAAATGTAAACAATTTGCCTAATTTCTTATACACCTTGTGCTTCCGAGTTTTTCTTACTTCGTTTTGATATTGAGTGAAAAAAGTCCAAATTATCATAATAACATAATTTTATAGACAATTACTCAGAGCCTCAAGATATAGAATCTATTATTTCACCTTTTTCTCTTGTTTCTTTTTAATGTACCTATTTTACATTTCATCAGAAATTTTAACAATTTTTTTGTTTCCTTTAAATAATTACTTATTTTATACTACAACAAAAAATGTTTTTAGTGTTAATTTATTAGAACCATTACTAAGAAAACTGCAGCAATTTTTTCCCCCAATTTTATTATCATAGCTTTTGTGACAAAAAATCGAAATGGTCTTTAGAAAATAAAATAATATAATTAAAAAGCTATTGCAATGCATTAGCCACAGAAATGAGGTATGGAAAAATTTTTTGTTTTAAGAATATATTTTTATTCAATGCAACGCAATTATTTCTGTTAATTACTTTTTTTTAGTATTTTTACCCAATAAAAAATAGGTATCATTGGAACACCTTTGCTAATTTTAGAACTGAGAAATCTTTAAAAGTACTATTCTTTTTTATATCGATGCAATATTGCTAATAACATTAGGACATAAATATTTTCAAAAAAGTTATTATGCAATTTGAGGAATTCAAATTCTTAAAGCAATTTAATTGTATCCTATATTTCTTCCGGTTCTACGATCTTTCGTTATACCACGGCCCTAAGATAAAACGCCAAAATGTCTTTCTTATTTTACGCTCAATTAAAATTTTTTACGCATAGTGCAATACATATTCAAAGGCTGTAAATTAAGTAGTGGCAACACAGTATAAATAATTTTGTAATGAACTTGCAAATACAATTGCTTAACATTCATTTTATATTTTAGCCAGAAAAGTGTATAACCTTTTGTCAAATGTCAGGAAGTATTTGGAGATTATTGGCAAGGAGTTAATTGTTGATGTCAGCGATGCAGTGCCCTACTGCGTGCCGTACAGATGAAACTTAAATGAAATCGGTGGTCTCGGAGAAATTACATCAACCTCAGAAACAGATCGAAGTCACAAGGATTCATGTCAAGTGAGTAGGGAGTGTGTTTCAAGATTTCCCATAGTCAGATTTGCAATAAGAAGGTGACACTGATTGCTACATGACAACGAGCGTTGTCATGCAACACGATAGGGAGATTATGCTGCAATGAATGTGAACGTTTTCGTTGCATAGCTAAAAGCAGATGGGGTTTTAGAAATCGGCAACAGTAGTCTGCGTTGACAATTTTTCTACAAAAACAGCCTACGTAAGAATTACACCCTGCCAATCGCATAGCACAATCAGCGTAACCTGCGCCGACTGAGCTACTATCGAAATTGTGGAAGTGGTGAACTTCCGTGATGCTATTTGTTTGATTGACGCTTTAATTTGGGCTCATTCTGATCCATTTTGAAACGCTTTAATCCATCCTACATGGTAATGAATTTTCACCAATGGCTTACAATAATCCTTGATAATATTGTGCTGCATTTTTGATACCAGCAACCTTAATTTTAAGCCACGACGGTTGATTACCTTTTGAAAATATTCTCTAGAGCGATGGAAACGAAAATCTTCAATTTTTAAAGCCACACAACAACCCTTCTAACTAGATAGACCAGTGGTTTTCAAACTTTCACTACTGGCGACCAATTTTCAATCATAGTTTTTATCATGCCCCCAATAATAATGTATTGAATGCAATAATAATGCACTTTGAAGCGCTAAAGCTGCAATACGATCATAATTAGAAACCGTACAAATTAACAAGATAAGAATTATATTTTGTATTTGTTACTTTTAAGTAATATATAATGTTACTTTTTGGTTCGATTCACTATAAAAGCGTGTTTTTTAGTTTGTTTTTAATCCATAATTTTTTTATAATTATTTTTACTATACACAAGAAAAATTACAGTTTCAGTGAATAATTTAATTAAGAGAAAATATGCTTACCTTATTTCAAGGACTTTTCAATTTTTCTGTGAAAATTTGATCAAAAAAAAAAAAAAAAAAAAAAAAACTAAAGAAAATGTTCCAAATGTGCGTGACCTTAATAAGGACACAAATCACAGACACTTTCGCTAACAATACAGGAAAGTTATTTTCCAGCAAAACTGTCATATTTTGTTCACGTTATTGCAGTTTTGCTGTCGTTTGATGGTCTACAAACAACATTTTGAACTTTTTCCTCTTTGTGTCTTTTTGACAAGGCTGTGACGCCTTACGCGTCTTTTCTTCAACAAGTCCTTTGGGTTCTTTGGGCCAGAATTAATGGCAACTCTTTTCCAACCAAATCCAAGAAACAAGAAGTGAAGAGATGCAAATAATATAGGATAAATATAGGATCTTAGAGTAAGCGTAATGGCAATGTAAAGGAATGTTAGACAATTGACGTGCGTTGTGGCTGTTGATGATTATTGAAGTTCGTGGTTCAAGATTTAAGTTCTACGTGTCGAAGAAACATATTGGTGTTCGACTAGAAGTTAGCCGTCAAGCTGCATACTATTGAAGATAAAGACAAGTAGCGTTACGGACTAATATAAGGTAGGATTGATTATTTATTAGAATTGAGGATTAATCGGTTCGATTACTGAGATTGGTCTGAATTAGAAATATAAATATATATATTGTGTGTTGCGTATTGCGTCATCGTAGATTCTCTCATATTAATTATTGTAATTAAATTTGTTAAAAGTTTAAGTTGAATATCTTAATAAAGTTATATTAAAATAATATTTGATCCGAGTTCTTTCGCTAACTCTACACCTCTAGCTCACGCTGATACTTCGAGGGATGTACTTCCAAGGGGAGGTACATCACAAGGCGAAGTGCTACATTTATGGCCTCATAGTTTTCTTCATACATTTCTTAATGCAGCATTTTAAAATTTCTATTCAACTCAAACCTTTCATGTCTATCGCTTTTCTCATATTTACTTTCGCTATATATCTTGATTAATATGCATTATTTCAGCAGGTTCTTCAATTGCTTGATCAGTTTCAACTTCCTTCAATACAGATCACAGATGTACAATTTTTTTTTGTATTCTGCTCATTTACATTTATACACCATAATAAGTCCTACAACACAGCATTCAAAACCGCAAAATTGTTCATTGGGCAAAGTGTAGCATGTTCATAAAAAATATTTTTGAACAAAAATGGTAGCGCAGGGAACTGGATCAAAACTAGTAACTTGATTGTAAAAAAAAGTTAGCCATTCTCAAAAAAGACATATTTGTGACAAATTCATTTTAGTTCCCATTAATAATTTCTAATAGCAGGATACTGTCATGTCACTGTTAACGAATAAACATTTTTCCCAGAATTAACGATTTCGTGAACTTGGGGTGATCGTGCACCTCATGCGACTCTTCCTATGTTAAAAGGTGTATTCAATTAAAAAATATCGATGCCTGTTCTAAAAAATAATTGTGTAAAATATTTTTCATTACGCATTATATGTTTCAGAATACTCATAAAAATACATCTTGGCCAAATAATCCTTCAAAGTACTCAAAATGCTTATCCATATATTATAAAACTCATTGACATGGGAAAAAAGAAACAGAAAAATATTATTTACACTTTTCTAAAAGAAAAAGAGAAGGAGTGAAACATACCAGTAAGTTTGAAGGTCAAATGTATGCTAATCAGAAGTAGTATTTTAGCGGTTAAAAGAAACGTAATAAAAAAATCTCTCATCGTGGTATTACAGTAAAGCAAACAAAATATCTTTTTTTATTTGGTTATAGGATCAAAGATAGCTAATGAGAGTTTGAAGTGCAATCTTTTATTTTTGATGATCACCAGATGATATATATAAACTATTTCAGTGTAAATGTGTATTTCTTTATTACTTCGGAAAGCATTTTGTTTTTCTTCATTCCAAAAAATTATTTCTTTAAACCTTTTATTTTCAATATGCTCGTGTCCCCCTCACCGGTTTATCGCCCCCCCCCCAAGGAAGCGTGCCCCACAGTTTGAGAAACGCTGAGATAGACTGTTTTCTTGCTCCCTACGCATCGACAACAGCGCCACCTGGCCGTTCCCATATCCTATTCGCTCATGGCTGCTATTCTGCGAGTTTCTAGGTGAAGCTGACACTATTAATTTTCAGCCTTCGTATGTAATAACACTTCAGTGATTAATTACTTTTATAAGATTAAACTGCTTAAACATGTTAATAACAGCAAGAACCCGTCTTTGGTTATGTGGCGGTGGTATCTATATAAGCCAGTAATAGCCTCCAGATTGAAGTGATCATTTTGGTCTTGTGTTATGTTATGTGCTTACGGACTGGAAGGTGCCGAGTTCTATCCTCCTCATTGGTGACCCTGGTTCAACTCTTTAAAAAAGCAAACTTCGTGTAGCTGCCTTTGCTCCATCTTTCCAAACCAAAAGCCGTCAGGCACGCGTGGCACAGCAAAGTAATCTGTCACGCCCACATAACACTGCAAAACAAGCCGTAAGATCCACATGACGCAACAATCCAGCCATCAAAAACATACTTGAAGCAACAGCAACAATTCACACTCTCATTATAACAACCATATCTTTTGTTTGCCTACCTACCAACTCACTGGTAGGGGAATGTGTAGCGGTGGTATATATATAAACTAATAATAGCCTCTGACTATACAAACAATGCATCAAAGTATGTATGTTTCTGACAAGAGTACATTAAAAAAAGGAATAGTTCACTTTTCAGTTGCTTCTCTTCAAATGTTTATATGATGTATTTAAGAGCTAGATTACTATTTGAATCATATTTTTATGCTGTCTAAATATTATGACAAAGTATAGAAAACGTAATAAGCTGCGATAAAACAATAGAAACTGCCTATCATATATTTACGATGAGTGAAACTTTATTACGAGAAATTCTGTTCCTTTGAAACATTTTGTTGCAATTGTAAGATTGGTTTGTGCTGTTACCAATGATGTCTTTTAATAAGGAAATAAATTTCCTCTTGCGAGAAATTCTTTTTATCATCATTTCCAATGTGACAGGAGTTATTTTTAGTGTTTTACAATAATCATGGATAGATTCCTTTACTGAGCATTATGGGTTTATTTTATGTTACGGAGAACATTAAAGAGAGAAAGAGAAAGACGTAAAATACACAACATACGGTTAAATGTTTTGATTCAATTTTTATTTTAATTCCTTAACTTATTCCTTTTTGTCCTTTACTGAAAAAATTAACTATTTATCTTTGTTTTCTGTTATAACACTAACATCTCTTAATAAAACCAGACATTTTTTGTTAGGCGAAAATTTGTTAGCTAGGCATCGAACGAAAGTTTATTCTCAAATTCTTGAGTGCGTTTCAGGTTCTTTCTTTAAAAGTCGGAGTATGTTTCTGTTTGGAGAAATTTTTTTACGTGGAATTTTCCGATACAAAGTTTACATTTTTGAAAGCTTTCAGAATAAAATTGTTCCACTTTTTAAGCTTACATACATATTCATAAGGTATATTGTTTGATACTTTTCTCTGTGCTTGTGTTAGAGAAAATACTTCAAATCGCAATTTTTTGCATTTGGCAAGAATAATACTAAAATAAAGGGGTTATTTTTAGAAAATAAGGAAAATTTTTGTTTAAAATCGTAGAAATATGTTTCTAAGCAAGTGCCAGCAAAAGTAAAATTAAGTCTCTTTTCTAAAATTAGCTGAATATTTTAAAAACAATCTAAATACATTTTTTTAGTATTTTCTTCTTAGTAATACCCATTTTATGAAAACTTCTAGATAATTCTCGAATTAATATCACATAAAATTTTGACTACGTCTTAAAAATATGAATTTTGTAGAACATTTTTTGTTAATTTTAAATAAGGCTCTATAACGTGCTTGCTGTTAAAAGGATTTTTAAAAAATTAATTTAAATGATGCCCTAAATTAGAGTTTCTTGGTGTAAATATATTATTTTAACTAATAAATTCAAGAATAAAATTTCTAACCTTGAATTTGAATTAATAAGTTATTCTCTTATGCCAAAAGAAAAAGAAGCGCTTTCTTTCCCCACTTCCAAACTCTCAAATAATGAATTACAGAATTATTTATTTTTGTTTTTTATATTGTACTAATTTTTAATATTTCTGCAATTCTTTGTTAAATTAAAACCTGATGTTTCGCTCTCAAATTAAAATATGGCAAATAATAAAACGTTTTAGAATAAAATCTACATATTGAAGTAGAAATAGCTTGGATTAAAGGTTATATTACTTGAGAATAAATTTTAGACAAAACTTAAATAATATTGGTATTAAGGTATCCGATTATTCTAAAATCATGATTTTTTTAAAAAAATCGCAATTTTTTTATGATTTTATTTTATATGCCATTTTATTAGCTTTATAAAAATACCAAGATTTTTATTTTCCATTCACTAGAACAAAAACTACAAGTGTTTTAGTAAAAGCAGATGACGTAACTTTACATAAGATGTCAAACTTTAAAATGTGGTTTATTCGAAATGTGTTTTTTTCGAAGAGCGTGAACGGGGACAGCGAATGCTCAAAATTTTTTTAAAATACTATGCTGAAATTTTTTGTGTGCATTCTGTATAACAGTAGAAGTGTTTTAACCTTCATATTTATCAATCACTGTTTTATTACAAAATTTACAGTTCTTTATGTGAATATAATCATTGTTTTTTTTAAGAAATTTCATATAATAACTACTTGCAGTAGTTTTTGTAAAAATTTAAATATCTCTTATCCTGAAGGTCAATTCAAAATGAAATAGCAAAGCAATACACCAAAATTGAAAAATTGAGAATTTATTCATTTACTATTTGTACAGAGCAGGCCCCGTTTATGTAATTTTTTGTCAATTTTTAGCCATTTTTTCCCATTTTAGTAGTAGTAATTTTATTTTCGCTTAATTTTAGCCTTTTTTCTTCAAATAAACTAAATTAATCTAAAAACCACAAAAAAATCTCCATATCTCCATTTTTTTAAAAAAAAGTTGTCGCAAGTAGTCGGATACCGTAAAATTAGAATGAATTCGCATGCATAAATTCTTACGCCATTTTTACTAAACAGAGCATCATAAAAATAACAAAATCAGACATCCCATCTTAAATTAAAACTTTTCATAGAAATTTCTGTTCAAGCAGTATTTAATCCTATAATTAATTTAAAGTGTAATATTTTTAATTTATTAATTTGAAAGTAATTGCAACTTTTTTTTATATTTCTTCCATTATATACTGAATGAACCTGATTTAACTATTACATGGATATAAAAGCTATTAATTTGTAATAATTGCTTAAAAATAACAGTGCACTTCTTTCACACTATACATATAGACACAAGGTGTATTTTCCTAGTGAATATATCTTAAAACTAGATGCATATGTAATGCATATCAAATGTAAGTATATAGATATAGTGAATCATTCTTGGACTAAAATTAAATATTTATGGTTCTGAATTTATAGAGTTAATTAAAGTTTTAGCATAGAAGATTACTTTAACAGTATTTATTTTCTCACACAGATTGCTTTATATCATCCTATTTTGATTGAGTCAAACTACATGTTTAATATAGTTTAATACACTTCAAAATTAATTTTGATGGGTGGGTTATATAGTTGATGATAAGTAAAATTAGAAACTTGACTGTTTACTTTTTATTTTCAGAATAGATATTCTTATCAATTTAATCTTAATTCCTGAACTGTTCATTGCTGATAAATTTTACCGTTGTTAATTACCGCATATTCCGGTAATTAATTTCGGTAAAATTTTATCTGACGGTTCCTTTTTTGCAAAGAAATCTGAAATGTACATGTGCTGTGCATCTTTTAATGTCCTTTATTCGTAGCATTATTCCAGGCTTTTGAACAATGGCTTACATCTATAAGTAAGTCTCTGGGAGACAAAATTGGGTTCATGGAGCAGGTTTTCTATCGCAATTCTGCATACCTATCCTCTCTTTTTTTTGGTGTGACGTACGAGGCGTAAAATTTATCTTGGAACAAATCAGAACGCGCTTAACACTTGCTATGCTTTCTGTAGCCTGTTTAATAATTCCAAACAGTTCATAGTGTTTCTTTCATTTACAAATATGGCTTCTCCAAACTTTACATGTTATACATATAGTAATGAAAATCCATATAGTACGTGATTTCTTCTAAATAAATTCTTTTAGATAAGTCAGACCCCGATTTCATGAACCCTTATTTAAATAATTTTTCAATTTATCCCATTAAAATGAAGCAAAAAAACCGTTTTCAGAAATAATAATCCCAGAAATAAAGACTTATTTCAGCAGTAGTACCTTTATTTTATTAATTTGTATTAGAAAAATATAGATTTTTTTCCCAAATGACATCTTCGTTTTCTTCCGGAACAGGGAAAAGTACTTTCCTTTTATGCAGAAAATTTCAACGGGAATTGGTGGAGATTCATTTTAGACTTAACAGGTGCAGATGAGTCATGAGTGTAATTTATCGCGGGAGTCTTAAGTGGGACAGGAAATTCAATTCTTATCTCATTTCAATCTACAATGCAGGATACATTATGAAGTAAAAATGATACATTATGATACGGGGTTATGATACATTTGATGTCGGACTGTCTATCTGTGCAACTGAACTTCAGAAAATTGTTGATTTGTCGGAGACAATGAATAGGAATTCTGACGGCGAAATTGAAATGAAACTCCCATCAAAACTACTACATTTTATAATGTTTTAGATTGTTTAGAAAATGTGAAAACATACATCTCTCTTATGCTATAGGATGTAAATTATGCGATATATTCTTCTCTGTATTGAGTCGGAAAGAAACTCTTTCGAGTCAAAAATCAAAAAGATTTTCAAACATCTATTTTAGGCAGTATTTAAAAACTTCCATCTAACTTAACTAGTGCGTAATAATTCACTAATAGTGTCTTTAGCTGTTGAATAAAAAGTGTATAATTTCTAACTATGAATATTTTTTGTTTTGCTACATATAGAATTTCCAAAGGTAAATGCAATGATAATAATAAGAATATATATATATAACAAGTAATATAAAAAAATTAAGTCAATTCCTACTTAGATTAACAAAGAAAAATTTTATTTTAGCTACTTTTTATTAAATAGTTGCAATTAATATAAATATGTATATACATATGACAGTATCACAACATTAAGTGGTAATTGATTTTTATTAATTATCATTAAAGTATCGTATTGTTATCCAAAACAATCGTGTTTATAAAATTTCAGTTCAACTGAATACTTTAAAACGTGAGAAAAAAAATCGATTAAAGTTTTGACACAAGTGCCGCTAAGTCGTCAAAAACGATGCCAACATGGCTGGATTTGTAATTCTTTGAATAATTAGTTTTAATCAATTAATTTTTATTGATTATAATTAAATTACTGTATTGTCATCCAAAATAATCGTGTATATAACATTTCTGCTCAATTAAGCACTTTAAAATGTATTTTAATAACGATTGAAAATTCCACGAAGATAAATAAATAAATAAATATAGAGAGAGTGTGGGTTAATAGTAGGAATTAAATAATGATAACGAATGGAATTTGTTTGGATCCTGATATAATAAATAACCCCTAATTAACTACAAAATGTTCGGTCACGATGAATTCATTTAATCGGGTTCCGACTGTATATGGAAACATATTTGTAAATCTAACGTTTTCTTTATTTTAAAGTTTGTGTGGAACCCTCCATGCTGGCGGTATCATCTTTTCATCTTCCACGTGACCTCAGTTTGTAGGGATAAAATATTGACAACTCAAACCTTTCATAATAAAGCTAGTTAATCATTATTTCAATTTATATTAAGCAATGCAACAAAAGTCTTAGAGGGAAATGATCAGGAGTGATACAACATAAATAACAATTCTTAGCAAATAGCGCATTAAATCCTACTTACTATCTTTATGATAAATTAACCACCGAATATATATCTATAGCTGATTCCTTAACCAACTAGAGTCCACTCTATCATTAAATTTTAATATTATATCACTTACTGATATTCCACGGCGAACAGCAGCTACCAATCTTTATATCTTCTATACATTACTGTAATCCAGCTTGATCCGGCAACCTTCTGGCTTCGAACCCACTTCTACATGACTCTTATAATACTTCCTTAGACTTCTAAAACTCCCCTTAGCCCCTTTCGCGAATGCTAAAGCTCCAATATATAATCCTTCCTAATCTTCATATGGAGTTTTCTTTTTCAGCTGATTGGAATGAAAGGCCATTCTGGCCCCAAAGATACCCCAAGAGGATTTTAGTGAAAGGCGCGATAAAGCCCCGTCACAAGTTATTATTTTTATATCCGGCGCATAACGTTCACCGGTAATATTTTATGTTAATGTTGCGCATTATACGCCGGAATTTACAGGAAATTTTTCTATTAGAAACCAAAAGTATATGTTCTTTATACATATTGCAAAATTGATGAATCTTTTTATTAATATTATAGGTTAGTGCACCTCAAACTTTCACTCTTTGTGACCCACCAATCAATCATAATTTTCATTGTGCCTCCTCTCTTCGATATAGTAACAATGTATTGAACACAATCAGTGGCGCACACAAGGGGGGGAAGGATCCTGGCCCTCCCAAAGCCCTTGATATTTTTTCCGATTGATTATAATTCTAAGTACATAGTACGTAAAATTGAATTAAGTATTTGCTATTAATGATTAATTTTATTAATTAATGCTAATTATTTATTCAATAATTAGTTTTTTACTGTGCTTTGTTCCCGAAAATCGACAAAACCAAAAGGAGCATGATACAAGAATGGTGTTCTTTCGATTCCGGAACCCCCTGAAAAATTTCTATGTGCGCCACTGAACTATACTTAGATGCTAAACCTACAACAGGACTTTAACCTCTTAAGTGCCGCTGGTGTTTATAAACACCTCAGTCACTCAGTGCACTAATCATCCCAGACATATATGTGGGAGACAACAAGGGGTCCAAGACGTTTGTCTTTCTTCTATTTTATTTTAAAACTTAATAAAAATTAATTAAAAAAGTAGATAAGTTTGACAATGATATGCAGAAGGTAACGCCTGCTCGCGCACCTCTGAGTTTCTCCCTCGCTTTTGCTTTTCTCAAGAGTCTTAAAGTTTTTACAGTTTCGGTTCTCATTAGCTGCGCCTGCGCGCGAAGACTGCTTGGCTTTGGCTGCCACAATCGGCCAGCCTGACTGTACGCTGTCCGCAGCGGTACGTCCCTTTTTTCCTTTTTCATCGAGACCAGAGGAGAATCTGAAACATACAAAAAAGACGGAACAGACAAGGACTATACGACAAATACATAGAGATTTAACATATCATAATTTTTCTGAACTAGACAGTTTCTCCATCATGTGAAGGCACCTCTTCGACATCCGGAAGGTTCCACAGGAAAACATTGTGTTTCACAGGCATAAGTACGTCTTTTTTAACAAGTTGATCTTTGGTTGAACGCATCGATATTTTCCTCTCTAGAGTTCTGGACGTCCGTTCAAAACGATTTCTCTTTTTCCTTCGTTTCCACTGCCAGGGCTCAAAGATTTTCCGGTGCATTGTAAACCGACGATGTTTACTCTTCATAGGTAAAGGGTTGGGTTGCTGGGAGTTGAAGTCCACGGAACTCGTTTTCATGGCACCATTGACTTTCTTACACAATACTATATCAGAACATTTTTCTCTTATAATACTCAATTTTAACTTAGTACTCTTAATTTTATTACATTTATAATTCTTAATTAGAGAACTCGAATCATTTCTAATATTAAAGTTTTTAACATGTGACAAATCATAACTAGTGTTTTCTATCACATTTGAAAAGAAACATTTGAAAAAGAAACAACACTAGAATCTGCACTCAAAGAGGATTCACTTTCACTCAATAAAACATAGCTCTTTGCGTGGCCTAGTTTCTTTATTTCAGCATATACACTGGGATGTGTAATAAATTCTTCGGTCAAGGTCGGTGATATTGCCGTTCGAACACTTAGACCGGAAGAGAGTTGATTAAGAGAAATATTTATGGGTTTAACTTCTACCATACGCTGTTCGCCAAAACATGAACTTAATGTTATTATTTCTTCGGAAGGTGTTTGCACTCTAATAAGTGAGGAATTTAAAACTGGGATCTGGCAACCTGAATCGATCAAGGCTGTTACGGGCTGATTTTCCACAAAAATGTTTACATATTGAAGATTTGCGAATTCATCGCTATTTTGTTTTCGCTCTCGACTTTCAAAGTATTCACGTTTATTCTATTATGGATGTGGGATTCTTTAGGCTTAAAACGCTTCTCACAGTCTCTTGCGTAATGAGATGAATCACCGCATATATAAAGCAATTTTTATTTTCTCTTTCAAGATTTTGGGGATAGTTCTCTTTAATCTCTGGTTTAAAGTTTTGTGATCTATTTTTAAAGGGGTCTTGGGTATATCCATAAGTAATAGGAGTTTCCTTACGTGATCCGCTTCTAGATGAAATATAAATATCGCACTCTTTAGCTAAATCAATAGGCCTAAACCAATCTTCTGCTTCTCGAATGCTAATATGAGTTGCAGTTTCCTTATTTAAAATTTCAAATAATTTATCAGAAATTATAAGATCACATAGAGATTCAAAGGAATTAACTTTTCTTAACGAACAATAATATTGGAAGTTTGCCGTCAATCTTGCAGCAAATTGGATGTATGTCTCGCCTGATGATTTTACAGCATTTTTAAATGAGTTTAAACACTCGCGAGGGGTTAATTGGAATTCTCTGAGTACTATAGATTTTAGTTTTCATAGTCATTTAATTCCTCTTTTTTAATATACAATAAGACATTATGAGCTCTTTCTTCCAGAAGATTTATTAAAATTTCAGATTTATATTCGTCATTTATTTTCTTGGTTAAAAATGCGCGTTCTAATGATTGGAAGAACAGATTAAAATTTTCAGATCTGTGGGAACAGGAAGAGATACAGTTCTAATACTTTTTATCATATTTTCTATGTTAGTTTCGAACTGTTTTTTTTTCGACTTTAGCTGCAGGATTTAAACTTAATGCTTTATTTTTAGCCGTTTGAAGTTCGACTGCTTTTTCTAATTTTGCTGACTGTAGTTTAGCAAGTTCAATTTTCTGTTTTTCTAAATCCCTTTCGTTTCGCGATACCCTCTCATCTATACAGTTTTTAATTAAAGTTTTAACGAAATCTGGATCACTTTCAAATGTACTACTGTTCTCAATTTTAGTCTTTAGTTTAGCTATGGTGTCCGTACTCTCCACAGTACCGTCTAGATCCTCAACAACTCTTATGAGATCCTCTTTAAGAGCGTTTTTATACATTTTAGAAAAATATGGAAAGATCCTACCTTTTTTTTCTAGCTCCCTTGTTGCTCGCACGTACGATGTATCCAATAATTGAAGAAAAACGTTGTGTGATTCCACTGATTTCACCTCTTCGCAGGTAATATAGATGAAATTGTTCGAATTGACACCTCTTCGCAGGTGTTTATGAAATTGTAGTTCCGGCCTCTACACAGGCGGAATATTCACACTGAGTTAGTTCCAACCTTTACACAGGCGGAATTTTGAGGGTTCGTTGAAAAATACACCTCTACACAGGTTATTTTATTCAACAGTTCCAACCTCTACACAGGCGGAATATTTATGCTGAGTTCAAACCTCTACACAGGTTGAACGAAGTTTCCAAATCCCGGCCTCTACACAGGCGGAGTATTCATGCTGAGTTCAAACCTCTACACAGGTTGAACGAAGTTTCCGAAAAATGGCGGCGCGTCTCCTCCACGAACGGCTTTTTTTTTCACTGTCCAAACTTTGATCAAAATCGAAAGTTTTTCGATCCCGGCCGAGCCCCCATAATTTGTGGGAGACAACAAGGGGTCCAAGACGTTTGTCTTTCTTCTATTTTATTTTAAAACTTAATAAAAATTAATTAAAAAGGTAGATAAGTTTGACAATGATATGCAGAAGGTAACGCCTTCTCGCGCACCTCTGTGTTTCTCCCTCGCTTTTGCTTTTCTCAAGAGTCTTAAAGTTTTTACAGTTTCGGTTCTCATTAGCTGCGCCTGCGCGCGAAGACTGCTTGGCTTTGGCTGCCACAATCGGCCAGCCTGACTGTACGCTGTCCGCAGCGGTACGTCCCTTTTTTCCTTTTTCATCGAGACCAGAGGAGAATCTGAAACATACAAAAAAGACGGAACAGACAAGGACTATACGACAAATACATAGAGATTTAACATATCATAATTTTTCTGAACTAGACAGTTTCTCCATCATGTGAAGGCACCTCTTCGACATCCGGAAGGTTCCACAGGAAAACATTGTGTTTCACAGGCATAAGAACGTCTTTTTTAACAAGTTGATCTTTGGTTGAACGCATCGATATTTTCCTCTCTAGAGTTCTGGACGTCCGTTCAAAACGATTTCTCTTTTTCCTTCGTTTCCACTGCCAGGGCTCAAAGATTTTCCGGTGCATTGTAAACCGACGATGTTTACTCTTCATAGGTAAAGGGTTGGGTTGCTGGGAGTTGAAGTCCACGGAACTCGTTTTCATGGCACCATTGACTTTCTTACACAATACTATATCAGAACATTTTTCTCTTATAATACTCAATTTTAACTTAGTACTCTTAATTTTATTACATTTATAATTCTTAATTAGAGAACTCGAATCATTTCTAATATTAAAGTTTTTAACATGTGACAAATCATAACTAGTGTTTTCTATCACATTTGAAAAAGAAACATTTGAAAAAGAAACAACACCAGAATCTGCACTCAAAGAGGATTCACTTTCACTCAATAAAACATAGCTCTTTGCGTGGCCTAGTTTCTTTATTTCAGCATATACACTGGGATGTGTAATAAATTCTTCGGTCAAGGTCGGTGATATTGCCGTTCGAACACTTAGACCGGAAGAGAGTTGATTAAGAGAAATATTTATGGGTTTAACTTCTACCATACGCTGTTCGCCAAAACATGAACTTAATGTTATTATTTCTTCGGAAGGTGTTTGCACTCTAATAAGTGAGGAATTTAAAACTGGGATCTGGCAACCTGAATCGATCAAGGCTGTTACGGGCTGATTTTCCACAAAAATGTTTACATATTGAAGATTTGCGAATTCATCGCTATTTTGTTTTTCGCTCTCGACTTTCAAAGTATTCACGTTTATTCTATTATGGATGTGGGATTCTTTAGGCTTAAAACGCTTCTCACAGTCTCTTGCGTAATGAGATGAATCACCGCATATATAAAGCAATTTTTATTTTCTCTTTCAAGATTTTGGGGATAGTTCTCTTTAATCTCTGGTTTAAAGTTTTGTGATCTATTTTTAAAGGGGTCTTGGGTATATCCATAAGTAATAGGAGTTTCCTTACGTGATCCGCTTCTAGATGAAATATAAATATCGCACTCTTTAGCTAAATCAATAGGCCTAAACCAATCTTCTGCTTCTCGAATGCTAATATGAGTTGCAGTTTCCTTATTTAAAATTTCAAATAATTTATCAGAAATTATAAGATCACATAGAGATTCAAAGGAATTAACTTTTCTTAACGAACAATAATATTGGAAGTTTGCCGTCAATCTTGCAGCAAATTGGATGTATGTCTCGCCTGATGATTTTACAGCATTTTTAAATGAGTTTAAACACTCGCGAGGGGTTAATTGGAATTCTCTGAGTACTATAGATTTTAGTTTTTCATAGTCATTTAATTCCTCTTTTTTAATATACAATAAGACATTATGAGCTCTTTCGCCCAGAAGATTTATTAAAATTTCAGATTTATATTCGTCATTTATTTTCTTGGTTAAAAATGCGCGTTCTAATGATTGGAAGAACAGATTAAAATTTTCAGATCTGGTGGGAACAGGAAGAGATACAGTTCTAATACTTTTTATCATATTTTCTATGTTAGTTTCGAACTGTTTTTCTTCGACTTTAGCTGCAGGATTTAAACTTAATGCTTTATTTTTAGCCGTTTGAAGTTCGACTGCTTTTTCTAATTTTGCTAACTGTAGTTTAGCAAGTTCAATTTTCTGTTTTTCTAAATCCCTTTCGTTTCGCGATACCCTCTCATCTATACAGTTTTTAATTAAAGTTTTAACGAAATCTGGATCACTTTCAAATGTACTACTGTTCTCAATTTTAGTCTTTAGTTTAGCTATGGTGTCCGTACTCTCCACAGTACCGTCTAGATCCTCAACAACTCTTATGAGATCCTCTTTAAGAGCGTTTTTATACATTTTAGAAAAATATGGAAAGATCCTACCTTTTTTTTCTAGCTCCCTTGTTGCTCGCACGTACGATGTATCCAATAATTGAAGAAAAACGTTGTGTGATTCCACTGATTTCACCTCTTCGCAGGTAATATAGATGAAATTGTTCGAATTGACACCTCTTCGCAGGTGTTTATGAAATTGTAGTTCCGGCCTCTACACAGGCGGAATATTCACACTGAGTTAGTTCCAACCTTTACACAGGCGGAATTTTGAGGGTTCGTTGAAAAATACACCTCTACACAGGTTATTTTATTCAACAGTTCCAACCTCTACACAGGCGGAATATTTATGCTGAGTTCAAACCTCTACACAGGTTGAACGAAGTTTCCAAATCCCGGCCTCTACACAGGCGGAGTATTCATGCTGAGTTCAAACCTCTACACAGGTTGAACGAAGTTTCCGAAAAATGGCGGCGCGTCTCCTCCACGAACGGCTTTTTTTTCACTGTCCAAACTTTGATCAAAATCGAAAGTTTTTCGATCCCGCCGAGCCCCCATAATTTGTGGGAGACAACAAGGGGTCCAAGACGTTTGTCTTTCTTCTATTTTATTTTTAAAACTTAATAAAAATTAATTAAAAAGGTAGATAAGTTTGACAATGATATGCAGAAGGTAACGCCTTCTCGCGCACCTCTGTGTTTCTCCCTCGCTTTTGCTTTTCTCAAGAGTCTTAAAGTTTTTACAGTTTCGGTTCTCATTAGCTGCGCCTGCGCGCGAAGACTGCTTTGCTTTGGCTGCCACAAATATATACATTTTTCGGAAGTGCGATTGTTTCTGTGCACTGCTATTCATAAAATTATTCTGAAGGTTTTGGAATGCTATAAAATGACTTGACAGTGTTTGCAAAGGATTTACTTATTTCAGAGGATTTGCTTATTTATTTCTATTCTACCCCACCCCTAATGCACACCATACCCTCAGCTTTGGGGAGAGAACCACGCAATTTTTAATCGGCATTTAAGGTATTAGTTGTAAACCGTACAGATTATCCAGATAAGTATAAATTTTTGTGTATAATTTTATTTTTGACAAGCCTGTGTGTGGTGTCAATGGTATTTATTAAACCTGTTCTTAAAACTTAGTATTATTAAGGTATCCGACTAGGCTCGGAACCGTGATTTTAAAAAAGCGCATAAATGGATAATTTTCATGATATTTCGTGTCACTCAGATTAGAATACATGCATAAAATTCTTTTAAGGACATTTTGACAAAAACAAATTTATTAAAATATAATATTTTGGCAAAAAATGAACTTAGAATAATCTTTTTTCCAAATTTTCTCCTTTTGTAAAAAATGGTTCTATTATAATAATATTTCGCCCGTATATAGCTCAGACTTCTGTATAGAGGCTCAACTATAATTTTTGAAAAATTCACATTATTTTCAGAGTTACAACCGATTGAAATAATTATTCGCGTTTTTTTTCCTTAAAATTGCTCCCCTCTGTTGTCGTAAAATATGAATAAACCCACTTCTAAGTTACATATTTCAAAAACTCTAGTTTTGCTCTGTACAGTGGTCTGAGCTATGTACAGGCAAAATATTTTTCTAATGGAAGCATTTTTCACAAAAGGAGAACATTTGGAAAAAATATTATTCTAAGTTAATTTTTTGCCAAAATATTGTAGTTAAATAAACTTGTTTTTTTCAAAATGTCCTTAAAATAATTTTATGCATTTATTCTAATCCAAGTGACACCAAATATCATGAAAATTATCCATTTATGCGCTTTTGAAAATCCCGGTTCCGAACGTATAGTCGGATACCTTAAATTAATTATAAAGTGTGTTATCCGGTACTGATATACGTATAAGTTTATAATATCAGTGTAAATGTGCATTTTATTTTTAATTACATCACAATATATTTTTTGTTTGTTTACTTTCAGTAAATTAATAATTTTTTAAAATTAATCTTTTGTTTTCTACTTTTCAATATGCTCGCACGCTCATAGAGTTATCACACTCCGGTAAGGGGATGCACCCCACAGTTTGAGAAACACTGTTATATGTAATTAAGAATTCAAGCATACGTTCTTCGTATTTTTCTACTTTTCTCAACAGTTTTAAATCATTATATAATTATAATTGTACTCATTTGTCGAAGAGATTCCTCGCAACCTCACACTATATGTAATTTCTTTTTTACGTGATTGAATCATGCCTGAGAAATGAAGCAATTTTTTAAAAGAAATCACAATGCTACACTTGTCTCTCATTAGAGTCCGTCAATGTTGACAAACAGCATGCAATGAAAACAAACCTACCCCTATCGGGTCGTGATTCGCGGAAACGATTAAAAAACAGGGAGACAGCTCTTCAAAATTAATGATCCCCTATGGATGAGGATCAAATGGCTGCTTCCGTCTGTCATTTTCAGACAAGGCCGGAAAAAGACTCAAATGCCTGGCCCTGTTCCAGAATATTCGCGTCATGCGGGCCACCAGGAAATAGGTTGACTTTACACAAGTTCCTCTCTATAATGAAATAATTGGGATATCAAAGTTCTTTCTAATGTTGGTTTAAAATAAGTTAAAAACAGATGGTGATGTAGTAGTCTTGGCTTTTAATGCAGCATCTTTTTTTGTAGTCAAAAACTGTTCAACTACTATTAAAGGGTACTACATTCCAAACGTAATAAGCAACCTAAATGTTTTAAAATAGTGTTTGTTTTGATTAAAGTGTATTTCTACTCAGATTGATATATATTAATGGAGGAAAATTAGCTTTTTTTGTTTTCATTTTAAATTTAGATGGTCAATTACTTAAAATTACAGTAGAACCTCTATACTGCCAATTTTTCAAAAAGCGAAATTTTTCCTGGAACCTTGAACATTCCATGATTTTCTTCGTTGAATAACCTCCCTATAGAAACGTGCATTTTCTATATAACGAACTTTTTCTTTTGTGATTCAATTTTTGGTCTCCATTTCTTAAAAGTATTTCTGAAAAAATTTCGAGTTATTCTCACTTTTACACATTTTATGTTGGTCATACATCTTGAACTGGTTTATTTAGATCCTAACCCACCGAGAGCAATAGAGTTCTCGACGTTTCATCCAATAAGTGCAACCTTTAACCCCCATTGCCTAGTTCACTAGAAGCATCTTCGATATCCTCTTTCACCCTCAGTGGAGTTGTCCTGTGTTCTAATTATAAAATGATGTATGTTTAATATTACTTGTATGCTTTAAAATATAAAAGGTCCTTAAAATGTCCTTAAAATTCATTAATTTTAGTATAAAATTATTTTCTTAATATTGAAAATAAAGTGAATTATTCGACATTCTTTTTTCTTGTTTTCTTTGCAGATTTTTTTCCTTTTTTTTTTTGATGGGTAAGATGTATAAAATAAACATATATTAATTTAAAAAAAGGTGTGAATAATTACTTTTTTTAATTTTTAATGTGTGTTTATTAATTTAAAACTTGTATTATATGATTTATAAAGTATATTAAAAGATGAACTTCTATATAACGAATTTTCCATATAACGAACTTTTTTTCGGGATTTAGCAACTTCGTTATATAGAGGTCCGACTGCATATAATAATTTTTATCCTCCAATTTTTTTATTAATTTTTTTGCAGATACAAAGGAATACGCTTAACACGAAAACGCTTAACACGAAATAATACAATGGGGCCAACTAGCTACTATGTATTTTCATGCTTTTTGTTTTTCTTAACACGAAACAAAAATCTCGATTGACATGAAAATAATTCCTTTTTCGGAATGAAAAAAATACGAAAAACACCTGCCGGATTGGACTGTCTTACTGTATCATCGAAATAATTTGTTGCAGTAGAAGATGATAATGTATATATATATCTAGCCAAAATTATGGCAGATAAAGACAATTTGCTGTCTGATAAAATCTCAAAAATATCGTTGATATAGCTTTCGAAGATGAAAATTAAATGCAAAATGCACAGGTCCTGTTCCTTCCCAAATGAGGAACATCATGAAAAGTATGTTCAGTTATTAAGGCGCGCATTTCAATGGGGAAATGAATAACAGAATGAACAACATCGAATAATTTGTTGACAATTTGATACTAAAAATACCATACAAAGAAAAATATGAGATTATTTTCCAAGAACTCAATAAATGTTTTGTTTTTCATAAAACATGAAAAATTTGTATCAAATTTCAATAAGGTCTTGTGAATGTTTTTGTTTCTTTGATATTTACAAATGACATACATATGAACATATCTGTTTAAATAAAATAAACTCTAATAAACTTATTTTTGTTCAAATATGTTTTTTTTCAATATTCTTTAACACGAAATTCTTTTCACACGAAAAAAATATTTCAGCCCCCCGTTTGCGTTAAACGATTTCCACTGTATTCTTTGTTTTTTTTAAAGATCCTTAACTTTATTTTTGTTTTTTCATATTGCTTAGTATTAGTTTCATATCAAATTAAACAACACTAATTTATGGTTTCTCCGCGAGTCATGTAAATTTTCTTAAAATATGTATAAAAAAGTTATTGTTTTCCTTCCGATTTTTTTGAGCTCATGCTAAGATTAATAAACTTTTACAACTTACCTTGAAATATTAAACAGGCAGACCATCAAAGTTGAATCTAATTTTTCAAATTATCATAAAATGCTTCGTAGCATGGAATTGAATGAAGTAGAGGCCAAAACAGGTTTGTTTTCGCATTGTGGAAGAAAAAAATCTGAATAATAAGTAAAAATCTTTAAACTTTCTAAAACTGATATTCGCATTTTTTAAGGTAAAAAGAAATTGTATGGAACGCATAAAAGATTTGAACACATATATAATGATAGAAGAAAAAGATTTGAACAACTAATGATAGACAAATTTAGAAAAAAATGAAAAAAAAAAGAATACCACCACTCTCTGTTTATAAAGTAACCTGTATCAGACAAATAAACAACTATTTCATAGAACTGTAAGAGGAATTTTTTAAAGTCAAATGTATGTGTTAATCTTCTCGTATTAAGAACGTATTATTATTGGAACATCATAAAAAGTTCATCTAAAGTTGGTCAATAATGCCATGTACTTGAACTGTATATAGAAAGAAATACAATTTTAGGATGATAAAAAATTTAGCTTAGATGGTCCGAACTTCTAAGATGACTTACGGGAAAAAAATCTCGTGAATTTTACAGTAGTCAGATATGGAAGTTATTATATTATGGTGTGAAACACTTTCAAGTGTGTAGGAGAATGCGATACACGAAAAATGATGGCAGAATGACGGATGGATGGTATACGGGAGTATGATACCTTTCAGGGTACTTCCTAAGAGAAACAAAATTGAAGTTCAATGCTTCCTGTGAGACATCTGAATCAACAAAAGATTGGTTCAAATGAGAAAATATTAATGTTTATACCTCTGGCCAAACATTAGCCGTGACTCAAGCCACTGGAAACTTGTGGCGTTGTTTTCTCGCTAAGTATAAGTTCTCGCCAAATGCGCGTGTGGTATCATAAAACAAAAGAAATGGAAACAGTCATCATGGAAAAATGGGACAACGTTTCGGTATCTTTCTAAAAAAAATTACGCATAACTCGATGATGACCGATGCTGTGCACTTATTCAGAAAAATCGGGGTACATTTTTAAAGTCCGTTTAAATTTATTTTCCTTCATGTGGTCTAATAATTTCGAATATCTTTTTATTGTACATTTCAAACAAATATTATAAATTTCAAAAGGAATATTCTAAATGTAAATTGCTACATTTTATTAAAAACTCCACGTTTTCAGTTCGAGGACTATTTTGACTTAAAGTAAAATATTTTATTCATTTTATTTGTAAAAATGCTTTCCAGGCTTATAATTTTACAACGCTAAATATCGTAAAAGTTTTAAGTCTGAATCTTTAAAAAAACTTTTAAAGCCCGGAATAATATTATACATTTTTACATATCCATTATTATTAGAGCATATATCTACTGCTGTCCTTTCTGTTCTTAATCTTCTTTTATTATTTTTCCACGTGAGGTTAGTAATTTCAAGATATGGTACTCAGAGGAAATAGATGTTCTGAAACTTTGGTTTATATGTGCAGCCTCTTAAAACATATTTCTTTTGGACTAAATAATTAATTAGGTTTAATGTGCATGACACAGAGAGAGATTCCAATTTTATAAAGAATATTTTCCTACTTTTATACTCAGTATAAAGTAATATTTTTCCAAAAGAATTTGAAAGAAATATATTCACATGCTTTAATAATAGTTATTTTAATATTTATGGATTTCTTTCCTTTTTGTTCCATTTGTTATAACCCATGTGAACTGGATAAATTTTTGAAAGAATTAAAACTTTTCATAAAATTAGCATCACGAGAAAATAAAGGAGAGACATAAAAATATTTATAGGAATTCGTAAATAAATATTTCGTTTTCCAAGAAGTATTTGGTGCTTAGAAGTGTAAGCTGAAAAATAAGTTATTACAAAGTAGTCCTCTTCTCTGTGTATTTTATGACATTCTGAGACTATTTATTAGTTTTTTGTAGGTTATTGTTATCTCAATACTAGCATTAAGCTTTCAAGTTTGTTAAAAATTCTTTTAGGTCTCACCTCTTGATTTAAAAAGAACAGATCTTGCATTTTTAAGCATATATATATTTATTATTTACGCTAGTGTAGCCTCCCTCCTCCATCTTAATTGACTTCCTCAGATATTCTTTTTAGCGGATATTTACTCAATTAAAGAGACACACTTGCCAAATTCCAAATCTCTAGGTCTAACTATTCCCAAAGAGGAACTTTTTATCTGTAATGACCCCTTAACCCCTTTGGGAATTGATTTTCGCGAAACAGTTTTTTTTGTCGATCTCTGCTCAACAAAAGGAACATATGCTAAATTTCAAGACTGTAGTGAAGATCTCGTAATGAGTTAATAAGTGAGTTGCTTTTAACTAAATCAATATTGAATTTGTTACTCAGGACTTTTGAAATGTATACCTTGCTTTCAATATGTTTTATTATATGGGTGTAACGTCGTGTATAGCTAGTATTAAAAAATGTTACAGCCTAATATAAAATAAAAGCATTGTTTATTTGCTAAACAATTTGTTAATGAAGCAATAGAATTCAGTTCATATGCCAAGCCGGTGCAGTCAGTCTATATTCTATTTCTCTACGCCACCGGCGCTCGTCGTCTTTCCACTCCAATCTCGGACTAAGCCCTTTTCTCTAGCGCTCTCTTCCCGTCCGTTCCAACCAGGGCTCTCTTCTCATGCTTTCTCCATCCAGGGCAGGGCTTTTTCCTTTTTTCCATCCAAGGCCGGGCTCCTCTCTCTCTCTTCTTTTCTTTTCTCCCCCGTCTCCTGAAGAAAAACCCTTTTAAACACCAGGGGTGTGTTCACAACACGCCCCTCGTCCCTTCTTATTGACAGGTCACAAAAGTCTCTTGGTCTCCCTCGTCCTATTTGCGCATAACACGCCAAAACACACCCGGGCCGTCTGGCCCAAGGCGCCATAATTCCTTGTCCAACATCTGGACACACTTGTCCATCACGCCACCTGTTTCTATTATCCCCTTCTCTTAACACCAGAAAAGACGACATGATTCTTTTAAGGCAGGCTTCGCCTATTGTCAATGGGGTGCTGGCTCTCCTTTACCATTATGGCGACTCGTCTGGCTGTCGTCACTCCCCGAGCTCAGACAATAAACAATGGCCCCATGGCCACGTGCACTGGTCATTTTACAGCTGGTGGATCTTAAAAATTCAGGGACAATCGTTGGGTGTGAGTTCACAACAATCGAAGAGGTCGTACTTGTCCCTTAACAGCTGGTGAAACTATTAAACTTATAGTGAATCGAAAGATTGGGATTTACAACAATCGACGATGTCATATGGGATTGCTAATTTATCGGGTTTTCATTAAATTTCCTAGAATTATATTAAATTTAATTTTTTCAATTACATGTTTAAAAAATAAGGGACTACTACAAAGATAAAGTAATATATGTCCACACACATACACACACACAAAACCAATTCCTAATATTTTTGTTTAATTTATTTTATTTTTCTTTATTCCCCCATATAGCTATTTTTCTATTGAGGTATTAATTATGAGATATTATAAAATGTATTCAATTATTTGATGAAATTTTCCTGTAAGAATTTCTCATGCTCATTATTAGTAAAATTTTTTCGAAAGCTAAAATTGCAAAATCAATTTTTTATTCGACTCTTTGTACATATTTTGTGTAGTTTCTTTTTTTATATTGTATTTAGGCTGATTTATATATGTGTATATAAATCTTCCTCTGCTTATCAAAATAGGTACTGGATTCAGAAATCAAATTCATTAAATGGAATGTTTGATAGCGTCTTAACACGGGAGAGTTCACGCGGGGCACAGAGTCACTCCAGGCTCATGACATCCTTAATTCTGGGAAAACTGCTTACTTGTTACGAATGGCCTTGTAAGTATCATCCTATATATAGCAGTATTCATGGGAACTAAACTGTATTTGTCCCATATCTCTCTCATTTTTGGGAGTTGCAAAAGTTTGTTACAATATTAAGGTATCCGAACACGTTCAGAGTACTTTTTGACAAAATAACATATTTAAACATATAAAGGCTTTTTTAGGATTCAATACCAATAAATACTAATATTTAATCAACAATATTTAAAATAAATTGCCGGAATTTCATAAAAATCACAATAATATGTGAAATTTTAGCAATATTTTTGTAAAACTTCAAAGCAATTAGAGAAAAAAGTAATTAACTTATATTAGTAAAAGAATTACCAAAAACAATCTACAGGCATTTATCTAGAGAATGTACCAAAATTTTAATGTTTTAATAAAATTTGTAACTTTTAGAGATGATTGAGTAAACGTTATAAGAAAAATAACGCATTTATGAGATTATAATTTAAATAACATGCCTTAACTCAAATAATATTCATACTATAAGAAATATTTTAGTACATTCTCTAGAAAATAGCATAAATATCAGGTGAAAAAAGTTTTATAGAAATACTTTTGTAATATTTTGTGTAATCAGACTCACCATGATAGATTTTGAACAATTTAAATGCCCACTTCTGGTAGATCAACGACCCACTTCCTGTTTTTCGAACTTAATAAAATGGATTGTAACTTGGCCTCTAAGAAGCATAAAATCAAAACAAAAGTATGTTTTGTAAAGCCAAAATATAGATGTATTAAATAAAATAGAAAACAAAAATATCGGTCTTGTCCAAATTTGGTCATTTTCAACGTGTTCGGATACCTTAAGCTACTTCGATTGACTGAGTTCACCCCGCGACCACTTTTGTTCCAAAATATTTTCTATGAACAAGCTATATTTCCCCCCTTTGAACAACATAGTAGTTTGGATTGCTGTTTCGGGTGGCTCATTATGGTTTATAAATGTAAATGAACCTTATTATACAAAAGAAATAGGCCTCTACGACCATCTACTGGATGAAGTTGAAACTAATCGAGAACCTGAAGAACCTGATAAAATAATGGACATTAATCATGACAAATGAGGCAAATTTGAGCAAAGCGATGAACATGAAACGTTTGAGTCCAAAGGAAAATTTGCAAATGCTACCAAAAGAATTCCATCCAGAAAGATATGAAGCCCTAAGTGAGACACACTGCACCCTGTCAGAAGGACACAAGCAAGAAAAAGTTCAACATGCTATTTGTTAACCATCAAAAAACAATAAAACTACAATAACTTGAACAAAATAGGACAGCTTTGCTTGCAAATATCATTCCTGTAATGCAGTGCTTCTCAAACTTTCAATATACGCGACCCACTATTCAATCATCTTTTTCATCGCACCCCCCTCCATGCAATAATAATGCATTGAATTCAGTAATACTATATATACTTTGACACTAAAGCTACTGTTCGACTTTAACTTCTTATGTGCCACCGACGTATAAAAACGTCTCACTCCGCCAAAGCATCAATTTTCTGGACGCATATATACGTCTTTTCAACGTACGATCTTTTCTATGCAGTGCTATCCCTAAAATTATTCCGACGGCTTTGGAATGCTATAAAAGAACCTTCATAATGTTTGCGAAGAATTTATTTATTTCAGAGGATTTTGCTTTTTTATTTCTTCTCTCCCCTTCAAAACATCAAAATCGCTTATCTCCGTGGTAAACGGGGGGGAGTGAATCGCGTAACTTTTAAACGGCAGTTAAGGAATTTTTTTATAAACCGTACAGATTATCAATATAAGTGTTAATGCAAACCCATGGGGTGACTGATAATTATCAAACTTGTTCTCAACTTTGTATTGTTATATTAATACTAAAATATACATTGCACAGTACTGATACATTTATAAGTGTATTATATATTTTTATTATATCAGAAAGTATTTTGTATGTTTACTTTCAGTAAATTAATAATTTTTTAAATAACCTTTTGTTTTCGACTTTTCAAAATGCTCACGCCCCCTTGTAGAGTTATCGCCCCCCCCCAAGGAAGCGTGCCTCACAGTTTGAGAAACGCTGCTGTAATGTTAGCGAAAAGTGTCTGAGATCTGTACCTTTTATTAAAGTAACGCACATTTGAAACATTTTAGTTCAGTTTGATTCTTTAGTACTTAAAACTAGTTCCTTAGTACATAAAAGTAGGTAAGTCCTCATAGCTCAGGCTAGTACTCAGTCCTCATTGTTCATAACATAGGCTTTCCTCATAGTCCTTAAAAGTAGGTATATATATATATATATATATATATATATATATAGTATACTTTCTCTTTTTAAATTATTCTCTGGAATTACGACTTTCATCGTGCACAATAAAAATAGTAATTATTAAAAAAAAAAGACTTGGGTGACTCCATTCCCGCACGGTCACGAGCGTTAGTATCGGGGATGCGACTTCTCCCGGGTTGATAATTGTTCTATTTTATCACCAGATATAATTCATCAAATAGCTGTATATATGTTTTTAAGTAAATACCTTTCTTAAGAAATCAGTCTAAAATTTAGGATGTAAAAGAAAAAAAACTGAAGTAAATTGAAGTTAAGAGGTCTCAGGGGTGTTAAATTTCTCTAGAGGTCTGAAAATATAAACAATTTTCAAGCAGGTATAATTCCTTTAAATTTAAATTAGATAATTCGAATATTTTACGCATTATTTATAAAGGAATGAGGCTTCAGAAAAGTATAAAATGTTTAAAATATAATCATAATTTCAAAAATGATAAGCATATGATAATAAGAAACTCTTTTCTATAAGAAATATTTATTAAGGTTACGTCGTGCATGCTATTTTCTAAAAGAGTAGGTTTAATTACTTGCTATATAAGTTGATTTATAAAGACAAATGTATTCTTATTACTTTGTAGCTACTTTTATATAAATAGAATAATAACTTACATATTTTAATGAATAAAAAACATATATTTTTAAAAAATATTTAAAATATTGCAATATTTTGCAAATATTTTGAAATACAAAAGATATATAATACTAAAATTAGGTAGGATATAAAGAGTATGATGTGTTGTATAGTTCTATAAAGTTTTATACATCAGAGGCTAATATTTTAGAAAATAGCGTGCGCAAAGCAAAAAGTACTTAATATTTATTGTAGAATTTTCATATATGCTTATATGACTTTTAAAATAATTTTTATATTTTAAACATGTTATACTTTTCTGAAGCCCCATTCTATTATAAATAATGTGTAAAAGATTCGAATCATTTAATTTAAATTTAAAAGAATTATACCCGTTTGAAAATCGTTTATATTTTCAGACCTCTGGAAAAATTTAACACCCCTGAGACTTCTTAAACTCTACTACACTTCATTTATATTATATAAAATCAAAGAAACAAGGCATGGTACCTTCTATCTTAGACACTATTTCAGAAAACTGTTATTTCTAAAAAAATACATATGAACATATAGGTATGTATTTAACACTGTAAAAGTATAATTTTTTAAAAAAAAAATATCTTTGGAAGTATTTGAATCAACATAAGAATGTTCTTTTCTTAATTAAATAAAATAGTTTTGCTGTATTAATTTAAAAGTCTAATTAATTTATGGAATGATTTACATTACAAGAGAATTTAAATTTGAGCATAATGGTCATTTTTTTTAATTCCATCCATTTCTACAGAATCTGAAATAGTCTATAAAAATGCAGATTATTAACGGTTTGACTGATTTAAATCCTTATGGGAAATTAATCAATGACAATTGGATTTCTTTTTTCATTTTATCGGCTCATGTGATTGATTTTCCGCTGGAATGTTGCATTGAAAGAAAATATTAAAGAGCGTAAAATTTAATTTCCTTATATTTATCTCCCAGTTAATTTTAGCGAGAAAAGAACTTTTAATGGGGAAGAAACATGTATTATTTCGAAATCTACCAATCAAGGAGAACTAGAAAGTACTTTGTATCAATAAGTGATTACGGAGTTTAAAAACTATTATAAATATGCAAATGAAATGCTTTGCTTTCGCTCAGGTATTTGTAATTCAAAATAAAATTGATTTATACTTTTTTTTTATGTCTCAAATATTTTGCATGGGATAGCACCATTGATATTGAATGGTGCCTAAAGATTTTAAGATTATATTGAAGAAATTGGAGGATTATTTCCATTTAAAGAATTTAAACTAATTTAAACCAGATACTAATACGAGTGGATTACACTAGAGCGGCTAGAATTTATTTTTTCAGAGATGCGAAATCTACTACGAGAAGAAAAATGTCTCTCTCTCCTTTGGTACATAGATAAAGAGAAAAATAAAATAAGCTATTAGTTTTTGTATTAAGAAGTGTCATAAGGGTTATGAAATTTAGGTATTAAAGCTTTTTTGTAATAAAAAGTCAGAGAATTTATTTTAAGAAAAACAGGCATTTTAGTACTTTTAACATTTATTGCCACAATAAGACGTATACTAATTAGGGGAAGAAAAGTAACTATCTATTACTTTTAACAGCTTTTTTAGTAATAAATGTTCTTTTAAAAAATACTACTGTCAAACAGAGTGAAAGTTCAAGTGGAAGACGGAAAAAAGCTTGAATCGGACTTAATGATTTGCCGATGCGAGAATAGATTTGTGGTTGTGAAATGATACAATGCATTATTCACTACGCAATACTCAGTAATAAGTAATAATTCTTTTTGATTATTTATGTTGTAAGAAAATAATTTTATTTTTAGTCTGAAATCTTCGAAACTAAATTAAGTCTTTTGCCATTTTTTCGAAAATACCACCCCTTTGAGGCAGTATTAAATTAAAAATTATTATTTTTAATTATTTTTCTGATAATATTTACATACCGCAGAACATATTTTCTCTGTAGGTTATTTCTGTTCATTAGGTAGGTTCCGATCAATTGTTGCTAGTTATCATCAAATCGGAGAAAAGATGGATTGCAAGCTCTGAAATATTTCTTGTTTTAACTGTCAAAGGAATTGCGAACTTGAAAGGATATCCCTTTAGATAAAAATTAATTTCACTTTGAAGAAGGGTTGATAATATCCTGCCATTTACAGTTGCGCAAATCCAGATTTATTTCACTTTAAATGAGAAAATGATTCTGACCTTACTTTTAAAAGAGAAAACGATGATTTGGTTGAATTTATATTTGTTCAAGTTTAAAAGCAATAACTATCATTTGAACTGGATAAATAAATTTGACTTTGGGAAAACTCTCATGATTATGTCATCAAACATGTGTTTGTAACTCTATTTTAAAAACTCAGATTGTTTGAATAAAGCGATTTCATGCACAAATGTTTATGTTTATGATTTAATTACTCACGTCAACAATATCTGGTTTTTGAAAAAGGATTCACAGACTAAAAAATAATTTATTTGAATAAGGAACGCACGAAAAATAATTTTTAATTTCCACGGTATTTAAGGCAGAATATTTCCCAAGCGCAGGATTATTAGTAGGAAAATATCCTTATTCCACTTAGCTGTTATGTAATGGAAAAAGGAAAAGGATTACAGTATATGCTATATTAATTTTCGAGGATGCTCTTAATTAGGAAATGTGTATTGGAAGCAAAGATAATTAAAATTAAGAAGAATAAACAATTTATATGCTAATCAAGCGTAATATAATTTCCTCAAGTACCTTTTATCGCAAAATATGTTTCAATTAACGTAGCCCTAATGAATTCTTTTCTAAAATAAGAACAATATAGACATGATAAGTGGTTATCTTAATGAAATATGTATACGAATATTCTATACAAATACATGAAAATATGTATGATGCATTTACTGTCATACATGTAAAAAAATTACATTGCATTATATATATATATATATATATATATATATATATATATATATATATATATATATATATATATATATATATATATGTGTGTTTTCAAAGAAAATTATTATTTGATTAAAGGTTTCATTAAGAGTATGCACCATATTAATTTAAGCATAATTAATATGAAACACTATAATATCACTCTTATTTTTGTGACTTGATTAAAAACAGGGATATATATATATATATATATATATATATATATATATATATATATATATATATATATATATATATATATATATATATACTGGACAATTGCTAAGGACGGATAACACTATCATCCATAGCAACCACAAAATGAAAGGAAGCAAAATGTGGAAAATTAGAATAAGTGCGGGATATTAGTAAGAGAGAGAGTTGATGGATTATTGGAGTACCTGCTTCCTGCAGGGAAGCTCAAACTCCTTTCATGATAATACTGGGTGGTTACATGGGTTCAGCTTATCTCTTAGCCCTTTGCTGCATCATTATACAAATTGGTGTGAGTAAATAAAATAAGAAGTTAAGAAATTAAAATGTGTGTGGAAATGAGAATTTAAGTGTGATAGAATTAATTGAGAGTCTAGAGTATAAAATTAAATGCCTGAGTGTAAAATTAAAATATGAGTGACCGCTAGAAGCGGTCTAAAAGATGGAGTGAGCCATTCGACGAGCGCGGAGTAACCCGCTTCGACGAAAAGTTCAACCCCGATTAAAGTTCGCCCAAAACGGGCGTCTATATGAGGGAATTAGTGTGAGTCTGTGTCGTCCAATCAGGGGGCAGCCTATCGGATCCTTTTGAAGTGGGTGTGTCTGAGAAAGTGGAGTTCTGGAAGCCGAAGCGTTCTCAGAGCTGTGTAAATGGTCGGCTCACTCTGTTCCAATATATATGTTAGTAAGAAGAAGTATGAATATGCAAATTTTTTTTCCACGTCTGTTCATCACGGGATAGCGTTCATAAGAGCTTTAAAGGTTTTGACGCATGTGGACAGTTGTTGTTTCAAGTCAAAGTTTTACAGGAAAGATTTAATAGACGAACTTAAAATTTTTGGCTTGTCTTCCCGGCATCACATAGATGATTTTATGTGTGGCCGAATTATTGGAAAGATCGAAGAAGGGCGAAAAAACACAGATGTTGCCAGGGAATTCGACATCGCTCGCAGCGTTGTTTCACGACTGTGGAAGTCATTTAAAACTACTGGAATGTGTAGTAGACGGCACGAGGGAGGTCGTGTTAGAAGTACGACGCCTGCAGAAGACAGATATATCGTCCTATCAGCAAAAAGGAACAGGCGTACCACAGCTCAGCAGGTGGCAAATCAGTTTCTTGCTGCCTCAGGAAAGCAGATCTCCCGAAAAACTGTTGCCAGACGTTTGAGGGGAGGAGGACTATACGCACGCAGACCTGTTGTGTGTGTCCCATTGACCAGACAGCACCGTACTGCCTGTTTGCAATGGTGTCGTGAGCTTCACTATTGGACTGAACAGGACTGGGCATGAGTACTATTCTCAGATGAGTGTAGGTTCAGTCTGTCATCGGATTGTAGACGCCAACTGATCTGGCACGAGAGCGGTACTGCTTATCGTCCAGAAAATATCCAGGAAAAGGACCGATATCCGACATGCAGTATCATGGTGTGGGCCGGCATCAGAATCAATGGCCGCACGCGCCTACATGTGGTTGAGAATGGGACTATGATGGGCTGACGATACATTGATGAAGTTCTACTTCCTCATGTTCGTCTTTTCCGTGGTGCTGTCGGTGATAAATATGTTTTTATGGACGACAACGCAACATGCCATCGAACACTCGCTGTTCAGGATTGTCTAGACAGCGAGGGTATTCAACGTCTTGTATGGCCAGCGCGTTCTCCAGATCTAAACCCCATTGAAAATGTGTGGGATTCTTTGGGGAGGCAAGTTGCTGGTCGAAACTATCCTCCGACAAACAAGAAAACCCTCATCCGTGCACTCACAGAGAAATGGGATAAATTGCCTCAACAGCTGCTGGATAATGTTGTGCAAAGTATGGTAGGACGTGTGGAATGTTGCATCACACTCCACGGTGGACATATCGCGTACTGATACCTTTCTTTAAGGTGCCTGCTGACTTTCAGATGCATTGTTCCATTTCTCCGTACGCAGATCAAATGAACATTTTTTTTTCTTTCAGATGTTTCACAGCTTTTGTACTTTCCAGAACAATAAATATTCTTTATTCTAATGTCTGAACAGTGTGGCAACTATATTTTATCCTACTAGGCCTCATGTCTCGCTTAATGTTATGCTACATAGCAATTTGTGATCCGTCCTTAGCAATTGTCCAGCAGTGTATATACATATATATATATATATATATATATATATATATATATATGCGTAGAACGGGATTCCTGGGTCTATGCAATCAGTCGCAAAGAGTAACACAATTTTTTAAAAGCGATGAAATTTTTTGTAGAGAAACATTTTTTAAAGTCATGATGCAGCCAAAAATTTGTCTAAAAATGCAAGTACTTAATTGCAAAGATTATCTTCAAGCAACCATTCACTAGTGAACTCTTCAGCAACTGAGGTAATGCTGATTAGTTTTGGTGAGTGATCGCTCTTTACAGTCGACGTGGCTACCTTTTACCACTTTCTCCAAAATTTATTTACCTCATATTCATGGTATTATACATTTCTCCAGTAATTTTCGGAAGAATCCATATCGTCGCTATGTTACCGAAACAGTTGCCAACATGGTCACCAAGTCACCAAAAATAGTGCCAACTTGGCTGTATCGCCAATGTTTTGTAAATATCCCATTGAAACAGTATTATAATGTAAGGGACGGCGTTCCTTGCGAGTATTACAGTTTTTACCCAAAAAATCGTAACAATATAAACAATTTAGTCTTAATTTTAAGCAATTATTATTTTAGTACTGTTGACGATTTTTCAGTAAAACTATTGGAAAAACCAACGCATGTATACATTTGATGTAAAACAGTTTCAATTATTTAACTTCATTTCTTTGGAACACACTGCGTTTCCCTTTTATGTTTCACTTCATGTAGCATTCAATTTGAAATAATTATAGAAGCCTTTTATAAAGACCTCTTATTATTTATTAATATCTGATTTAAGTGTTTATAATTGACGGTAACTGAATAAATTATTCGAAAGTAAAGAATGTTTGACAAAGACAGATTAATTTAAAATTCAAAAGAAAATATTAATAGTTCACATTTTACTAAAATACACAAATGACCAATTATTTTCAAGTTAAAGACTAATTGTTTTATTTTATAAGTATTTTTTAAAATTTGTTTCAAAAATAAGCGACAAAAAATATTTGAGAAAAAATAGTAATTTTCATAAATAAACGTAATTGATGTTAAGGGACAAAGGAGATTCTTATAAACACTTATCCAAGAATATGAAATAAATGCTATTATAGTAAATTCTTTCAAGAATTAAAAAAAAACTTTTCAATGATTCAATATATTTTTATTTCCTCGTGTAATTAATTATCTAGAGCTACTTGATTATTAATGTTAACCAATTTATATGTGTTTAATAAAAGTGTTCAATAATTTAGTTATTAATAATTGTAAAAAAAACTAATTGTACAACATTATATATATATATATATATATATATATATATATATATATATGCTTTCAGAGATTTATAATTTCTTTTTTTTTCACCGAATGATACTATCATTTCTAAGAATATAGTAAGTGAAACTGGAATGGAGATAAAAAAATACAAATATGGTTTTGATATAATCAATTTTTATTAATTTAAATTTGTAATTATTAATTTATTATTTTTTTGTTATTTGTATCTATTTGCTTAGCTAGTTGATAAATATGTTTAACAATGAGATACAAGCTATAATTTATCTACAAATTCAAGATATAAAATTAGCAGTAAAAAAATAGAGTCTTTTTCCTTTTTTAACTGGAAAAACTTAAGTTTCTGCCTGAAATAAAATAATTCATTGAGGACAAAATTATTATTCATAGAAGTTCTTGCACTGAAGGCCATAATAATATCCTGGAATCATTCAACATCCAAATCATTGTTTTTAAATTCATATAAAAACGAAAAATTTGAAAATGTTTTGACGTACTTAGCCAATATTTTTAAAATTTACATACACGTCACATTAAACTCAAGGGCCATCATTTTGGTTTTAATTAAAATTTCACTTAATTTTATATTGTGTTATCACATTGAAAAATTCAATTCAATAAGATATTGAAGAGTTAAACTTAAAGTGTTTGTGGGGATTGTTTTTCCAGAACAGTTTGACCCAAAAATGTTTGAATAATATTTTTTCTCTCAGTGAAACTAAATGATTTGGTGGTATATTAAGCGAATTAAAGATTGCTGATAACACTTTTGAAAAAAAAAATAGAAATATTATTGTTCCGTCTGATTGAAAAATGACTGAAAATTAGTTTCCGTACTTATGAGTAAATTACATCAAAACAACTAAATAAAAATTTTAACTAAATATTCATAATTTCTGAAGCAGATTTGCTTGATTTCTTAAAAATGATAAAGTAATAATTTAACCACAAAAAGGCAAAAGGGTTCCTAGGCTTTTTATTTGGTAATTAAAAATTAGACACTTAAAAATGACTGTTTGCTCTTGATTGGGAAAAATGGTACCTGATAAAAGCATTTAAAGAAAATTAAGAAATTAATACTTTCATTAGAATATTGTTATTTGTTTGTGACATTAATATTATAAACGCAAAAACAGGTATAGACTCTCAAATAAACCACACTAAATGAAAGTTTAAACAAGATTTAATCTCCGAGAGAAAGCCAAAACGTAAAGGGACATTTGAAGTTTATTTTTCCAAGGTTTGGCAACAGTGCTATAATCCAGTGCTGAATGAGGGGTAGTCGGCAACACTTCTATACAGCTGGTTCTCGTCTTTCCTCGTAGTCATTGGAGTGTAGGAGACCGTTCGACATAACAGTTTCATTGTCGATATGCAACATAGAGGAATGGAGGGCAGTGATTAGCTTTTTGTTTGCGGAAGGTGTGGTACATGCGCTGGATTCTTCCATGCAACTCCATTATTATACCCTCAACGGTGACGAACTTCAGTGGTTGATGTACATGAAGTGTGTGTGTGTGTGTGTGTGTCCGATCTTTCAGTAATCCGGTGTGACGGCCGAAATTTCGACGTTTTTCGTGCACTTTTCTTAACAAGAAAATAAAATGCGATCGTTTTGTAATTATTTTTACGTGTTTCTATTAGTATTTTAAAGTGTACAAAAATAGTTTATATATATATATATATATATATATATATATATATGGGAGTCCGAATAAATCTTCGAATAAAAATCAGACTCTTCAGAAGGCGGGATTTTATATTGGCGATGTGGTTGTCTAGGGGTAAGTATTTAAGGGTGAGTGATGAATTAATTGAATCAAAGTCATTTAAACACAGATACTTCATTTAAGTAAAAAAGAATTTATTTAAAGTTAAAGGGAAATATTTACAAAAGGGGATATTTACAAAGAGAAAGACATGCAGGAATTAGATTAATTGAAAGTTGAGTTATACCTTTAGAAGACGGGGAAAGTAATTACCATTCTCATGCTTGGACGTTAGGACTGGTATCGCGCAGGGCGCGAAATGCGCTAAAAACATGACGTGTTGAACCGGCGGTGGTTAGTAGGCCTCTGCCGAAAAATTATTCAAGCCGGAGCTACGAAAGCTCACTAGACGGCGCTGCTTCGGAATGCAGTAATAAATAAAATTGATATTAATGGTCCTCTGAAAAGGATATGACTCAACCTTTTAACAAAATGTTTCAAAGGGAAAATCCTATATATATATATATATATATATATATATATATATATATATATATATATATATATATATATATATATATATATATATATATATATATATATATATATATATATATATATATATATATATATATATAGGATATAAAAAGGGTGTTTTTTGAGAGGTATAGAAATTTAAATTGCAATAACACAACGATGTATTATTCGATTGACATGAATTCTTTTTATTCGAAAGATAATCTTGTGGCATTACATTTTAAATATGATTTCTGGCATAGGACTGCCACGGCTGGCTCGGATGTAGTCCAATGTGGACGTCCAATTTTCGATGACTTTGTCCAACATTTGTGGCCGTATATCGGCAATAACACGGCGAATGTTGTTTTCCAAATGGTCAAGCGTTTGTGGCTTATCCGCATAGACCAATGACTTTACATAGCCCCACAAAAAATAGTCTAGCGGTGTTAAATCACAAGATCTTGGAGGCCAATTTACAGGCCCAAAACGTGAAATTAGGCGGTCATCAAACGTGTCTTTCAATAAATCGATTGTAGCACGAGCTGTGGGACATGTTGCGCTGTCTTGTTGGAACCACAGCTCCTGGACATCATGATTGTTCAATTCAGGAATGAAAAAGTTAGTAATCATGGCTCTATACCGATCACCATTGACTGTAACGTTGTGCCTTCATCGTTTTTGAAGAAGTACGGACCAATGATTCCACCAGCCCATAAAGCGCACCAAACAGTCAGTTTTTCTGGATCTAACGGTGTTTCGACATACACTTGTGGATTAGCTTCACTTCAAATGCAGCAGTTTTGTTTGTTGACGTAGCCATTCAACCAGAAGTGCGCTTCATCGCTAAACAAAATTCGTTTATGAGAATTGACCATTATTTTCGAAATAAAATTGCACAATTTAAAAGCGTTGTTCAGGCGTGAGTCTATTCATGATGAATTGCCAAACCAAACTGAGAATAAATCACTTGACAGCTGTTAAATCGTTCGCCATCTTGGAAAGTAATGCCAACTTAAACTTCTATACCTGGAAAAAAAACACCCTGTATATATAAACTGAAATTTACATTATCTATTTTTTATAATATTTAGGTCAAAGTGGAGTTCTCGAAAAAATGGGGAGCTGTTTTGAGGAAGTAGAAATACTTCCGTAATCTTGTAAAATAAAAAAAAATCAGAGATTATTGTTCTATAGACTTTATTCTAATGAACTAACCAATGATATTCGTATTAAAAACATTGTGGCGGACTTGTGGAAAAAAGGTTTACAAGATTAATTTTTAGATGATAAACTGTTTAAAAAATTAATTTATTAAAACATTCAACGTTTTAAAGGTTAAGTACTTAGTTATGTATGTCTAGAAAAACAGGTTAAATTTTTAACCAAATCAGTTGATTATATTAGAGTCAGTGTTTCCCCGAAATTTGAAAAACATGATTCTGAGAAAAACGTGTTTAAGTTATGTGACTACCCAAAATTCTCCGTTTTGTTGAAAAGTTCCGAAGCTTGTTTTATGTTTTTATTTTATAACCCATACATTTAAGATTCCAAAAACGCTCTTTTTTATTTCTACAATATATAGCAGCAAAGTTATAGCATAATTATTAAACCGAAAATGGAATTAACAAAACCGGAAGTAGATCCCTACTCAAATATTTTTAAGTTATTAATTGAATTTTTCAAAACGTGTTTTATTTAGTTCTATCTGTGTTATAAATAAAAATCTAATCTCTGTGTTTATATTTATATAGTTAATTGCTTTTTTATAAAAAAATCATTAATTTTTAAAAAATCATGTTTTTGCATAAAATTTGGCATATTTAAAAAACTTTCAAAAGCATTACAAATCTTTTAATTTCTAACACATATAAAGATGTTATACACGTACTGTACAAATATTATTTGAATACCTTTATTAGAATTTTGTGTAACTGCAATTTTTCATCAAATTATCACTAAAAACAAAAACTGTTATAGTCTATAAAACTCTCCAGAAAACATCAAATCGTTAAAAAAAGTCCTTATTAGTTAAGCATGAATCTAAAAATATCTTGACCTTTAAATATGGTGAATTTAAAAAATGTACAATTACTAGAATATTTTTATACTGTATTAAGGGGACTTGGCACACTTTGAGCAAACTTCTTTATTTACGTATTTAAAAATTATATTTTAACATTTTATACAATGTTTCTATTCAAGAAAATGTTACCAGATGAAAATTTTCATATATTATTCACACAATTTTAAAAATTTAAATTTTTTGAAGAAAATTGGGAAAATTTTAAAATTCTACTCCTTTTGTAAAAATTAATTTTTTGACCTGAAATTTTTTATAATATTCTTATGGATGTTCTTAACAACTTTAGCGATCGATTTTAGAATAACTTCATTCCTTTTCGAGAAAAAAAATAAAATATTGATATACAGGCTAAAAATCAACGAAAAAGCCAACATGTCTTACTTTTTATTTTTTTTTTAAAAAAGTATTCAGTTTATAGCAAAACGGAGCCCTAATTTTATTACATGCTTTATTTTTAACACGCAGGAAAAAAAAGGAAGTGATTGGTAAATAATTGTCGAAGGAGTAGCATTTTGAATGCACTAAGGTTTCGAAAAACACAAACTGAGAAAAACCACTTTAAAGTTTATAATTCTGAAAAAATAATTATTATAAGCTTAAATTATTAAACTTAAAATACCACTTTAAGATATTACTTATACGTTTTTCTTTAAAATAATTGCATTTTCATATGTTTTCAACCCACACATTTTTATAAATGATCAACTTTTAGAGAGTACTAATTGCACAAGAAAACTCAAGAAAAACTTAAAAAAAAAAAAATTCTGTCACGACAGAAATTTTAGCTGTTTTTCTTCTTATAATATTAAAGTATTACATTTGTATGAAAAATATATCAGGAATAAGAAGTGAAATTATAAAATTATTAATATAAAATGCCTTAATTTAAAAATTTTACATGCACACATTTCACAAGGAAGAAAAATTACATTATTGTATTGCCTCGGAAATATTCTGCTTTTAATACTACACATTCTTTTTTATAGTTATTATTTCTATTTATAAAATAGATTTTTTTTATCATAACGAATTTTTTAGCTTTTTTTTCTAAAAAGGGGGCGTGGCTGTATTGCCTAATTTGTTTTCAAATGAAGTTTTATTTAACTTCTAACTTTCCGACATGCACAAGTGATATATCAATCGAAAGATAATAATGCAAAGAATAAGATTAAATGAAAATAAAAAAACGATAGGTTTGTGATTTTTAGGGTACCAAGCACTCTTAAAATCTTTAAATGCATTTTCTGAGAAATTGTTTTTCAATTTCTTGCTTCACGGTAAAGTTCACAACAAAATTTATTTTTAAGATATTGAATTGAAACTTTCCAAAAATGTTTTGTTTAGTTTTTTCTCCTGTCTACACTATAATTTAATATCTGTGTATGTATTTATGTATTTTATTGCCCTTTTTGTGAGAAAATAACATTAGTTTTTTGTAAAAAACTGAGTTCTTGCATAAAAAATGACATATTTCAAAAACTTTCAAAAGTATTACAAATCTGATAGCTCTAAACACAGATAATGATGCTATTTATGTAACTGTATAGATACTATTCAAATATATTTAGAATTTTCAGTACAAGCCTTAACGTAACTGCAATTTCTCAATAAAATTTCCGTCAAAATTCCCAATCTATTCGAAATTATTTTTGAGTTTGCAGAAATTGTACTTGAATTCCTAGTTTTAATCCCTATTTCAAATAAAAAAGTGTTTATTTAGTTGAAAATTTATATATTTCAAGAAAAATACTCCGAAGATAGTCACATACCTTAAAGTTTTAACAAAACTTACATTGTGTATAGAGAAATCTTTCCATTTCCTCAAAGTTATCATTTTCAGCGGCTTTGAAAGCCTTGCTTAAGGTTCTGGCCTCTTTTCAGTACGCTTCTGCAGTTTTCTCTGCCCTCGAAATCTGTGCATTGTCAACAGTGTCAGCATAATGCCTGGTTGTTTGACCTATTGTGACACCCGTCATCTCCATAAATTGAAAAAAAAAACCCTCATTAAAGCTGCAGGTAGCTGTATAGGTAGCAATTTCCAAAGCGTTTTTCCCAATAAAAGTGAGTTTCGGAGCAAAATTCGATACACAGTGATTGAATCTTTCATTATTATTTCGGGTGTCTTCCCCCAACATCTTTTCTACAAATTTTCAGATGCTAAAGTCTCGTAGACTGGTTTTAAAAGATTTTTAAATTACTCGTCAAACGTTATTGGGTGTTCATAAGTGCTCTCTTGATTTTCCGTTTTTAATTGTTGATATTTGCACCAAGAATCTAAACAGTAAAAGTGCTAAGGGTTTTGTATACCCTACAAAGTTCTTATACTTCGTCTTTGTCAACCGAAAAGGTTTACTATAATACGCATACCTGCTTATCCTAGAGTAATAAGGATGGATGACAGTAAAAGAGAAAACGTCAGAGCAGCTGCTGCTAGCGCGTCAACGCACTTCCATACACACTATGATACAATTTCTGCTGTTGGCTATAACCTTGAAAATATGTTAAATTTTGTTCTGGAAATTTAGGAAGTAATTTTAAGATATGTATCTTACGAAAAATGTAAAAAAAAAAAAAAGAATTACTACCATAAATTAGTTTTTCCATGTTTGAAGCGCTCTATCCCTTCGCAGATATTGCTTTACAATAAACAGCTCTCACTATACTGCGCTTACTTGCGATGAATAATTTCCGCAAACAATAAACGAATCACTGTATTCCTTCCTTTTTGCTGCATATCGACATAGGAGCTGCCATATTAAACGGTCTCGTACACTCCAACAACTACGCGGAAAGACGAGTGACTCATTGTGTGTGTGTGTGTGTGTGTGTGTGTGTGTGTGTGTGTGTGTGTGTGTGTGTGTGTGTGTGTGTGTGTGTGTGTGTGTGTGTGTGTATAGAAGTGTTGCCGACTACTCCTAATTCAAAACTGGATACAAGCACTGTTGACACACCTTGGAAAGAGAATATGTAAAAAGTTCCTCTTGCTCTTTGACTTACCCCCTCGTAAAACCTCTTATCTTATTTTGAATTAATAACTTCAGAATTCATGGATGGATTAACGTACACAAAGTGAAAATACTCGTTTTTTATCAGTTAAATGTTTTCAAAGATTCCCAATCTGTAAGGCAATACAAAAATACGCTTCAGTTACATATAAATAGGATAACTGAGCAGCTTAGATCTAACAATGTATGATTAGACAAGTTGTAACCGTATATTTTGCAAAGCTAGAAATTATACCAAGTTTAAATTTATTGCCGTCAAATCCACCAAAATTAGCTGGTGGTATTTTTCTTTGAGAAGATTTTGAGCACCAATCTCTCTCTTTTTTTTGTTCAAGAATTCTATTTTTTTCTAAAAAACATTCAGTTCATTTAGAATTTTCTCAGTGAAAATGGCTTCAGAAAGCAAATATATGATTTTTTATTTGAAAGATGTATGAAGATAACTAAAATAAGGCTGAGAAGCTGAAATAACTCAATTTGAGAACTGAACTCTCGAAAGAATATCACAAACAAAAAAAAAGGAATATCACTGAATCAGTATAGTTTATTAATGCTGGAGTTGAGCGTACATAATGGACTATTGAAGAGTGACGATATTCTATTCTAAGCAGAAGCCTAAAAGGGGCAGCAGACATGATCTGAAAAACAAAAATATCTTTGGAAAATCCGGAACAAATATGAATAAAATATTCAAATACGTGAAACAAAATTTATATATATATATATATATATATATATATATATATATTTAACTGTGTTATATTTTCAATTCTTTCAGCTAACTTCAAAATTTCTTCTTAAATTAAAAACATTTGGCTCAAATTTAATATTTCTTTGTTTAACTAGAGAAACTCAAGAATTTTATTTCCATTTTATTAAAAAATATTTCTGAGATCGAGAGAATAATAAGTATTTTTATCCTTAAGCAGAGAAGACAATTTGCATCTCATTTACCAATTTTTTTTGTCTGACTTCAACCAGTTTTTTTGTAAATGATGGTACATTTGAAAGTATAAGTAGGTGCGAAAAATATTTTTATCGATTATCTTCTCATGTGACTTAAAAAATCATCTAAAAGGTTTTTTTCCGCAGTATATTTTCAGAAACAGGGAAAATAAATTTATCTGATCAGAATCTAAATTACTTCATTTGAGGTAACCGAGATAAGTTCAGTAAGAATTATTTAGTAAATGTGGAAATAGGATGCGAAGCGGATCGATTGATGAGTCTACGTGGACGTTGCTTAGCTTCTGAAAATAGTATATTTTGCATTATCTCGTTATCTATTCTGGTCTAGATTATTGACCTCGGTTGCAATGTCTATTTGTGTTTCAGCATATATTCCAATTCTTTTATTATTGAAAAAAGTACTTTATTGTGATTTTAAAAGAGCACATGCACTTATTTTTGAGAATTCAATTGTAAAAATAGAATGATAATTTATGTATGTTTGTTTATATATCGTCATATTCATTCTTGCCATCACAGGTAGTTAAGTTAATTTTTAAAAATATATTCAGTTAATAAAGTATTTAACTGAAACATGTTATTATACAGAAGTAAGATAAATATAGTGTTAAAATGATAATTCATTTATGGTTTAAGTACTCTGCTGGCCACATAAAATACAACAACTTGAAGGAAGAATGCAAATCACACACACACATGTGAAATTTACATCTTGGTTGGTGGCTATGAAATATGCAAATCATTAGCATTATAGCGCTGACGCACGTCATGGGTAACTGTAGCTCCACTCACAAGCGCTATATAAGGGGTGAATAGACAGATGATTTGAAGTATGGCAATTGTTTTTTTTTTGGGGGGGGGTGCTGTGCTAAGTGGAAGACATCGAGAGTTTTTTAACCAAGTCTCTGAATTCAACCATGGAAGAATAGTATTCTATATGGATTGCGAATTATCCTTCAGAGAAATCGGTCAAGGTGTGTTACGAGACCAAGCAACTCTGATGCGGATCTGTCATCGCTGGATGCAGGAGAAAACGACGAACCGATATCATCCACCTCATTGTGCCACTGCCCTTGATGATGACAAGCGTATCATGAGCATGACAGTGATGGATCGTCCAGCCATATCATGAACAATAGCACAACAGATTAAGTCTGTTATGCATCATTCGATGTCCGCTTGTACCATTTAATGCCGTTTGCAGTCACCCATGGCGCGATGAACGGTGAAATAGAACGACATTGTGTTTGCTGACGAATCCCTGTTCTGCCTGCAACATCACCATGGTCGTATTCGAGTTTGGAGACACCATGATAAGAATCTGCCGAACTGTTGCGTTATGCTTTCCCACACTGGTTCTGCACCTCTCTAGTGCGTACTGTAGGTATATTGATTAACCAGCGCTACATCTCTGAAGTGTTGGAACCCACGTGGTCCTCCCATACTTCTGTCACAAGTATTCCAACAGGATAATGCACTACCACACGTGGCACGCATTGTTCAAGAGCACTTCTTTACCCATTACATTGAATTGCTTCATTGCCGTGCTTGTTCTCTTAATCTATCTCCAATCGAAAACGTGTGGCCCATGCTTGCGCAATGACTGGTCCAACAACACCAACCGCTGCGACACCAAATCAATTTTGGTAATATGTAGTTGTCTCTTGGAGACTGCTGTACCCCAATTATTCTAAATCCTATTTGATTCTATGCCGATGCGTGTGGTGGTAGTCAACAATGTTGCCCAAGTTATAGCCAACAATGCTGCCAAGGCTATAGCTAGCAATGTTGCCGAGGTTGCAGCCAACAATGGTGGCTACACTAACAACTTTTTTGGTCATTATCTACACTTCAAAAGAGGCTGTAATTTTAATCGTTTCATCTTTGTACAACATGATATCTGCCAAAAATATTTTGCAGTGGTATTTCTGATCCTTCTCGGTTTTGCATTTTGTGTGGCCAGTAATGTAATTGCTAAAATTTCTAAGTAACTAGAAATCCAAACATGATGGTTGAAAATATGGTTATGATTTAGAATGCTAAAACAGTTTTCAGGCAGCTTTTTCTGTCTTGAAATATTCAAACTATTTTTTTTTAAACTTATTCTGAATATTTCGAAGTTACAATCCTTCCAGTCTAGATAGAAGTAAATACTAATAACAAGTAGCGTCAACTACATGTAACAAATTTTCTAAGATATATATTAAGATATGCTTTTTATTAATCCTTTATATTTATACTTCTTTTTATTTAGATTTGAAATTTAATGCATTTTATTTAATCATGAACAATTTCTTTTAAAAGCAAAACTTTCTCTATAATTTCAAAACTGAGTATTGGGGCACATTTTAAATAAAATGTAATTTGTTAACAACTTAGAAAACATTGAAAATTAAATATTTAGACTAACAATTTTAAAAATCTAGTTTTCATACATTTATTGCTATTTATCATAATTATCCATTTCACACTTGTGTGTTGTATGAACTGTGCTCGAAAATGTCCCGCAATATTGAAAATAACAAAATAATATTAGAGGAAATTTAATATATATATATATATTATATCGTATATATAATATTTACCAGGTATTTCTCATACAAATATGCGATATTTACGAACATGTTCTTCACATATTCGCTGAATAGATAAACAAAATATGTTTCACATTCAGAAATTAATACATCAAAATTAATTCTTTCATCATATCTCAAACCTTTGAGAAACTCTCATCAATTCAACTTTCCTTTCATCAGAAGAATATCGTGAACCTGCCAATTCATTTACAGATGTTACTATTAAAATTTTATGCAGGAAATAAAATCTCATGTTATTATAAAATTGGATTTATTCGGACATTAGAAAATTCGAGGAATCAACCTTTTTCAGTTCTTAACATTTTTAAAGTCTCTCTCTCTCTCCATCTACACCCATAATATTCTTATATCTAGTATTTTTCTGTTCTTTAAATTTTAATTTTTAAAACTCTTTTTATCTATATTTAAAAAAACTAAAAATGTTCCTAGAGTTTTTATTTCAAAATTCTTTTAAAAAATTCAGATTTAGTTAAAGCTGTAGTTTTGCGCATTTTATATTCTTTGATTTAATATTCTACTAAACATTGAGTATTGATTTTCTTTCAATTGAAAATATATAAATATATGAACTACAAGGCTTCAGCATAAAAGGCTGCAAAAAGTAAAACAGAAAACTTTACTTGTTCACTTGAGAAGATTTCCAGACGTGTCTCTTTAGAAATTAATTTATTAAATTAAATTTTTATGTCTTCTAACTCCCAGGGGTTGTAAAGAATTAGTTTGCAGCAATGATTCGATTGGTCAAAAGTGAGCCCTGCTGGACAGATTTAATTGGGAGAAATAGAGAGACAGGATAAAACAAAATGTTTGTAATAGATTCATGAAATTTTATATCTTGTACATTTGTAAATTGTGTTGTGTTGTTAAAAAATAATAAGTGGTTATTCAGGTAAATAGAAAACAGGATTTTAAATAGAATGACGTAAGATTGTAACAGGGTACTCTCGACCATGCTTAGAAGCATGGTACAGGGTACTCTCACCAAAGTTACGTAGTGTGTATTTGTATACACGTTACGTAAGACTTTATTTTGTATTGGTCTTTTAGAAATATTAGTTAGATTTTCTTTTGAGAACTTGTAATTAAAATTCACTGTAATAATTTCATTATGTATTTTATAATTTTTAAATTGCATCAATTTTTTAATATAACTTTACCACAATGTCTCTGATTTGTATAAAATTCCACAAAAACGTATGGGCAGAAAATATATCAATTACGTGTGTTCATTGTGAACAGGGCTAATATAAATGTCAAATTAAATTATTTATAATATATAAATAGTTTAAGGAGCACTACATAAATAACGTCCCAAATCTTGACCTGACTGAAAAAGTATTTAGAAATCAAAACATTGTAAGTTAAAGTTCCAGAAGCTCAAATTTGAGATTAATTTTTTTCAATCAACGCATACTATTTAATTTTTTTAAAAAAATGTTCTAGTAAAATCTGAAAACTATTTTTAAATAAAAAAAATCGCATTTTTTCTTATAGCTTGCCTTGTTACGCAAGTATTATACCTTTTTATTCATGAATCAGTTTCAAAATGATCTCTTAATCATAAGTAAGGATAATCAAGTAAGAATTCTAAAAAAAATATCCATTTTCAAGAGGAAAAATAACATTTATTTTCATGCGACATCAAGTACATATTTGTAATTTATTGGTGGGAAATGTTCTAATGGATACAATACCAAATATTATGAGAAGCAATGCACAAAGACAACATCAAGAAGTGAATCATTATTATTGTTCCATATAATCAACTCCTGCTAAAACACTTATTTATACACATGCGTACATTTTAATAGAACAGCTAATAAATTTAAAAATAAATAAACAAATAGTTCTAAAAACGATTCACGGATATTTCCCTTACATTTGTAGACAGATTTATAAGCACAATTACAAAATAGTTTGTTCACAAATATTACTTTCATCATTAAATGCGATGCTTTTGCAATAAAGTTAAATATAAATGATTATTTCATATTTATATACAAAATTCTTACCATAATATACATCGAATGTCATTTAGGCTTATTTTTAGGGTCAAATATTTGATGACAAGTGTAATGATAGGATTTTGGACAGTATATGAAAAATATATATACATAAATATAATTATCATTTAAAAAAAGTAATATTTGCTTATTTCCCTCAAGATATACATGCTCACTTTCAATTAAAAAAAATGGAGTATTTTCAGTTGATTTTAGTAAAATATTTGTAGAATGATATATAATAAACAGGATAATAATAAAAACTATAATATCAATGCTTTTGAAGTGAAAGCTATGTATATCACCCTTATAGCATATTTGTATTCATATAACGATATATTTTCAAGCAAACTATTAATTTTATAAACGAAAAAGAGTGCATCTAATTGCTTAAATATGCCGCTATGTTAGTGCAATAAACTAGTTTCTAAATGTAAATGATAAAGTTAGTACTGAAATATAAAAAAAATAAAGGTATTGAAAGAAAATATTAGATTCTTCATTCAAATTATAAACTCTTAAAAAGTAGCAAATGCTTTGAAAAAAATTAGGCTAATTATTTTATCATAAAAAATAATCCGCGAGAGCCTTTCACTGAATTAAAAAGAAATTATTCGTTTTAAATTATTAATACTTCGTTAAAAAATTACTGAAAGGAAACATAGTGTGGAACGGAAATGAAAAAGATATGCATTGGTATATTAATGTTTTTAGACAAAAAGATGTGTGAGTTGATTCAGGCGAATAATATGGGTATTTTATTTTTGACACTTTCAAAATAATTTTATAAGTATCTATATTAACGAAATAAATTATTTTTCCAATACCATTCATTTGAGTGAAACAAATATATATATACATGAATATTTTTATATTTATTTCGTTATCTAATATTAAAACATAGGAATATTGACTTATATGAACTCAAATTTGACTTAAGCATAATTGAAGCATCGTAAAAATTCATTATTTCAGCATATGTATGATATTGCATTTATACAAATTAAACAAAACGTACTGAGGTAAAGAGATGCTAATACATATTCAATATTGAATCAAAGAACTATAGCAATCTTAAAAAAAACTGCAAATGAACTTTTTTAGATTAATTATACTCTGTTATTTTTTTATTTGTTTAGGATGAAAATATTGATTTGCGGAATTTCTCAGATATCAGAGTCTATTACTATTATAGCAAGAGTAATTTGTTTCTTGATATGAATAGAGTGTTTTGAAGTTTATGCGGGTAGTACTATTTTAAACATTACATTGCTTTTTGAACAGGGCTATTTTAACAACAAATTCTTCATTTAGAGTGTCCGCAATTAATTGCCATGCGGGAGAATTTACTGTGAAAATAGTTTATCCTTAAATATTGATGTGTAATTTTGATTATATATAAGCAATATTCTATATATTATCGCTTATAATATCCCTCATTTTAAAAATCAGTAAAGCGATATCAATGACAAATAAAAATTTAATTAAGTATTCTTTAAAGCCAAACTGTTTAAAACAGACAGCTTGAGATACATTTTTTTTTTAAATTAAAAAAAAACATTGACTGGAAATTCATTTTTTTTATAAGGCAAAAGCAGTACCTGGAAGAAAATTACAAATACTTATAAGTAGAAAATTTCTGCTTTATTTTTTTAAAAAAAGTTATTTTTGTAATTTAATTTTAATGTGAAAAGTATTACAAACAAAATAATAAATTTTCATTATTATTATGTTAAACGCGTTTTTTTAATTTAAAAACTAAGTAGTAGGGGCACAATTGCAATAATTTAGGGATAAGTAGAAATGTATACTTTTGATTTCATCACCATTTTAATTAAAGAATTCTAGACATTTAAAATATGTATAAAAAATCAAGTTCTTACAGTAAATATTGAAGTTTTTTGTGTGTGAAGAGAAACACACCTTAATCGTTTGTCTGAACAAAACTGTATCGTAATTATGTATTATTTGTATTACTGGAAACTTTTCCAAAGTAATTTCTTGCTTAATAGAAATAACTATTGATTAAATGTAGATAATTCTTAATATTTTAAAAAAAATCGTCATTTATTTTTTATTTAAGAATAGCTATTCAAAAATTCAAATTTATATTTATATTATTCATAATTCGATAAATCAATCTGAATCATTGTTACAAAATTCCGCATATATTTTCATTAAAATGCATTTTTCTATTTATACTAAATATTTTATGAGGCGTCTAGTTTTTTTTTAAAAAAAAGAAGAAAAAAAAGTTTTGGAATGCCATTTAAACAAATTTTTATAATCGCAGAGGGAAGGAGTTAAAATTTGAGATTCCATTCCGTGTAAAAAAAGTGGAAAAAATACATCTGATAAAGTTATTTAAACAGTCAAAAAGATTAAGTTAAGGGCTAAACTACATTTAATGCTGTTCCAATTCACAATAAACACAAAGACGTAGCCAAATTGAATTAAAGAAAGGAGGTATAGCAGTATAATACATCCCATTTGCAATACTTGCTGAAATTTCTATCATATGTTTAACTTAAAGAATAAGAAATGAGTGTCAAATTGTGTTGTAAATAAAAATAGCGTTACATAATAATGATACTATGTACAATTTGATATAGTTTAAATAAGTGACTACAGTTGATAATAAATATAATATAGTGAATGATTTCAACTAATCCATGTGATAACAATAAAGTTCTAAAATACTGATCTATAAAGACAAATACACTGAATATCTAGTTGAAAATACTCAGAAAATTACGAATAAATATCTGAAAAAATTGAAAATAATGAACTTAGAATATATATATATATATAATAAAATAATGTGATGAAATACATTTTTAAAGAAAGACTCTACTTTCGAATCTTTTTAAATTAACCAGAAACATTTACACTAGCAACGGCAGAAGTTGCCTATATGTTATTTAAAAAAGATTTACATTTTACTCGAGATAAAATTCATGCAATGAGTACACAGATCTCGGTAAAACAAAGAAATAAAGATATGTTAGTTCATAACGTCCCCCTCTAGATCTTATGTCTGGGTTTCTTTCATTTGATCGATATAATCAGAAATACTTGAATCATCGAAAGCTTCTACCATCTGCAAAGAAGCATTGCTGATGGCACTGCTGGTCTTCTTCTTGGTCGGTTTGCTGCTGTAATTACTATCCAAAAGATCCACGTTCCTGGAAGTGCTGAGACGAGTAATTTTCCTTCCTCCAGCGGACTGACCGCCATTTTGGTTTAGGTGGCTGCTGCTTCCCGGTATCTCTGATACAATGGTAAAATCCTCCGTCAATTCCATGCCAGATTTAAGAGTGCTGTTGAAGAAACTCATGGTACGTTGTCTATCTCGACGTCTGAGTCCGGCACCTCGTCCAAGACATCGGCTAAGAGTGTCACGGAATGCATGCCGGAATTTCAAAGACAAAATGCTGTAAAGGATAGGGTTGATGGTTGCGCTCACGTAGTAACACACTCCAGAGATATTGGTGAGATAGCTGTAGATGATGAAGTCAGCCTCGGTTGGTTCAGAGATGTAGACAGCCATTAGACGTTGCGCGTGAAAGGGAGTCCAGCAGACAAAGAAAGCAATCACGACAGCAACTGCAATGAAAAAAGAAATATAGTTAATTCCATTGTCTTCTACAAAGTTAATCTTGAAGATTTAACACATTTGAAGAACACATCATAGTGAAAAATCAAAATATATAACGAATTTTTAAAAATATCTGAAATTAACAAAAAATGTGAAATAAGTAGCATATTAGAATATTCTAGTCAAAATTGAATAGCAAATTGGAATATTAAAAAATCTTCTATTAAAAATAAAAATTGGAGATTTTAAGGAAATATTTAAGAGACAAAATATACTGGAGGCTTTATATCTGCCTTCATATCTTAAAGTATGCGACTACGTTCGGAACCATGATTTTGCAAAAGCGTATAAATGGATAATATTTATGATATTTAGTGTCACTTAGATTAGAAAATTTATATAAAATTGTTTTATAAGAATATTATTACAATAAAAAATACTTAAATACAATTTTTTGACAAAAAATGAACATAGAATAACCAATTTGTAAAATATTCTCCTTTTGTGAAAAATGCTTCTATTATAATAATATTTTACCTGTATATAGCTCAGACTTCTGTGATGAGGCTCAACTAGAATTTTTGAATTTTTTTTATATAACTTAGAAGTGGGTTTATCCATGTTTTACGTCAATAGAAGTGAGAAATTTTAAGAAAAAACACCGATATTTATTTCAATTGTTGTAACTGTGAAAATAATTTGAATTTTTCATAAAAAAATAGACTCTCTGGAGAGAAGTCTTTACTTTATATAAGCAAAATATTATTATTGTTGAAGCATTTTTTACAAAAAGAGATCATTTTGAAAAAAAGTTATTCTAAGCTAATTTTTTGCCAAAATATTGTATTTAAATATTTTTTTTGTCAAAATGTCCTTAAAACAATTTTATACATGTATTCTAATTTCAGTTACACTAAATATCATAAAAGTTATGGATTTATGAGCTTTTTTAAAATCACGGTTCCAAACGTCGTCAAATACCTTAAAATGAGGAATAAAAACTGTCATAAAAATTAATAGTTTAAAAATTTATAAAAATATCATCTTTATGTATTGCATAAGTATTTTGAAATAATAAGATTTGAGAATAAAGACATTTGAAATAATTTAATCATTTCGATCAATCGATTCCTTACAAATTTTTATTTTACTTTTTTGTCCTATGTCAAAAAATAAATTTTTGTCAGCAATGATAATAGTTTTTATTCATTACTATATGGAAATACAAATAAATTTTGCGAACTTGTGAGAAACTTATTTGTAATGAATAAGTTGCCGTTATATTATCTGAAAGTTTCTTTGCTCACTTCAAAAATCATTACTACTATCTTTTAAATTAATCAACTAGAAAAAGGCTTTACTAATCAAATTTATTAGTAGAAATAAAAGGTAATGAAACAGGAATTACTTCAGAAAATATCTCTCAAATTTGACAAGATTTTTCTAGATTTCGTGGAGCAAATGAAGAATACCGTTCTTAAAATATTTGGAAACTATTGCAAATATATACTATTTACTTTGCACCTGAAAAAGGTGTAGATGATGAACCTTTTTTTTTAAAAAACTTATTTAATATTTTACTAAATATCTTTGCAGAGTAACTTAAAAAATGATGTTTTGTAATACAAATTCTAAAATAGATTACTTTAAAATTACTGAAATCAAAAGTAATTAAATCTTTGTTTATGTTCCAGAAAAATCGTCTCTCAACTAATTAAAAGTTACTTTAATTTCCCAAGAGAAATAAACTTTTTTCCTTTTAATTTAATCTTTTAATTGATTTTTATGTTTTTTAATTTTATGCTTTTATTATTAATCTGTTATAGCGTTTGTTTCCTAATTTTTGATTGATTCAAATTTTCATAAAGTATTTTTTATATATCATATATAATCGTGCCTGTCAAATGCAGAAGATTTTTTTTAGCAAATTTAATTTTTGCACGATGGATTAGTTCGTTTTTTATGCAACAGATTATAAATTGACTCCAGAGTACTTATAAATGTAACCATACATCTTTCAGCGTCATTTTGTTGTCGAAAGCTTCAAAGGGCTTTCAGTGTTATTTGAGAAGATTATCCGGGAGCTATTAAATAATAGAATATTTTCTGCAACATAAGAATGATTTATGAGAGATACAACAGAGGTAATGTTGTGGAATATTCTATAGTTAGGTCTTTAAATTGTTAAGGCAATAGGAAGCGGTTAATTAAATAGTAAGATTATGATACTTTATTTTAATTTTAATTATTTACATTCTATTTATTATACTTTTTATAAAGTATTAGAAATTTAATTGAAGAAACTTTACTTTTAATTTACCGTTTTACATTACTTCCTATTTTAAAAACATGCTATTGAAAAAAAAGGATTTATTTAAAATTTGAATGAATCACGAAAATGATGATTAAAAGAAGTTTTAGATATATTGTTGAATATTAAATTTTTATTTCGAATAAAAAACTTCAATACTTGATTTTTTTAAAAAAAAAAATGATGGATGTTTTCCGTATTTGAGAATAATTGATTATTTAAAATTAAATGTTCAGTGGCCTTCCTCTTATCAATTTATTCTAAGAAAATTTGTGTGTAATATCATTAGCTGTGCATTGTGTTAATTATGTAGTAAACACAAGAATATTGTACTTATTTTGCGGTGAGATTAATTTAATCATGTGTTAACTAAATAGAATATTTACTTTTTTTTAAAGACTTATCATGTGAAAAATATATTTAATGTACATTAATTAAAGTAGAAACTTGTTTAATTTTAACATTATGCAGTAATTAATACATTACTACATAATGTTCTTTAAGTTATTTTGCGTACAACTGTACTGATTGAAATAAATATTAAACTATATTATAACGAATTTAGACAGATCGTTTTTTTTTAATTTTAGAGAGTACTAATTTAGCTAAATTAAATTATTATACTGCTCTCATGTAAATATACATACACTCAATCCTAATATACTAATTATGATGTGATAATCGTTTTTTTTCAAGTTTTATTCTTTAATCCTATTTATAACAGAACCATTTCGAAATCCTTTTACATAACAAATTAAATGCGCCTCATTAAGCCTGCTTTTATAGTAAAAGGTGTTTTTTTAGAGGTATAGAACTTTAAATTGCAATAAAACAACGATGTATTATTCGATTGACATGATTTTTTTTATTCGAAAGATAATCTTGTGGCATTACATTTTAAATATGATATCTGGCATATGACTGCCACGGCTGGCTCGGATGTATTCCAATCTGGACGTCCAATTTTCGATGACTTTTTCCAACATTTGTGGCCGTATATCGGCAATAACACGGCGAATGTTGTCTTCCAAATGGTCAAGCGTTTGTGGCTTATCCGCATAGACCAATGACTTTACATAGCCCCACAGAAAATAGTCTAGCGGTGTTAAATCACAAGATCTTGGAGGCCAATTCACAGGTCCAAAACGTGAAATTAGGCGGTCACCCAACGTGTCTTTCAATAAATCGATTGTGGCACGAGCTGTGTGACATGTTGCGCCGTCCTGTTAGAATCACAGCTCCTGGACATCATGATTGTTCAGTTCAGGAATGAAAAAGTTAGTAATCATGGCTCTATACCGATCACCATTGACTGGAACGTTGTGGCCTTCATCGTTTTTGAAGATGGATTCCACCAGCCCATAAAGCGCTCCAAACAGTCAGTTTTTCTGGATGTAACGGTGTTTCGACATACACTTGTGGATTAGCTTCACTCCAAATGCGGCAGTTTTGTTTGTTGACGTAGCCATTCAACCAGAAGTGCGCTTCATCGCTAAACAAAATTCGCTTATGAAAATCGGGAACAACGGCAATCTCGTTTTGGGCCCATTCGACGAATCTACGCCTTGCTTGATCATATTTAAAATGTAATGCCACAAGATTATCTTTCGAATAAAAAAAAATTCATGTCAATCGAATAAGACATCGTTGTTTTATTGCAATTTAAAGTTCTATACCTTAAAACACCCTTTACGATGTTCAAGCAAAAATATATATTTCTTTCTCTCTCTCTCATTCCGAATTCCCTACTCTTTTAACATACATTACTAACTATTGAAGTTATGTTGCAGTCATGTTAAAAAAAAAGGAAAAATATTTTACTATAACCCTAAATGTGGATACTTTTATTGAGCGTTACGAAGTTTTTTTCTATAATTACATAATCAAAGAAAACAGTTTTCTAAAACAAATACACCTCATTTCCATTTTTGTTTACAAAACCACGTCTAGAAAACATAATGAATAACTCACTATTCGTTTGCAAATTAATTACATTTCTTAGATCATAAATAACTTTTAAGAAATAAAGTTTGAAAGAAATACTGGTATTTACTACTACTTAAGTGAAAAAGAAAACGTCACTGAATCACAACAAATATATCATACACTATATGTTCAAACATATCACTGTCTGGATTATTTCTAATTTTACAAGAATTTGTGACTTTCTTTCTGTGTGAAAATTTCTGAGTACTTTATATATTTCAGCAGAATTGTAAAAAGAAACGTTAAAAAGGAAACCGAAGTTAGTCAACTGAGACTTAAAGATTACAAAGAAATTCTTTTTACTCTATTCATCATCGAAAAATGCTTACACATTTCCTCGAAAAACACAAATATGATAAAAACTTTTTAAAAACATTTTATCTAACAGAGCTTTGGCGTCTTTTACTATTTTGTTTTTTATGTGGTCATTTTTTCCCTTTTTCGTGTAATGTGAGAATATGCATAAATTTTGAGGGATATTCTTAAAAAGAAGGATTTGTTCTTATATTAACAAGAGCAAAACCTTTTCTATATTTTTGAATTGTTTTACGAAATAGCCTTCGCCTAGCTTTTTGTAGTATCACTGGGATGCGATATTCTAACGTTATGTTTCGTCATGTACTACTTGGCTACTAATCAAGATTCATTGAACCTTAAAATTGCTACATTTAACTTTTTAAATTTTAATTAAAAAATTAATAACTGACATTCCAAAGGCGTGGGGTATAATTTTATTGACTCCATATTTTATTTTGTTATTAGTATTACTATTAACTAGAATACATCTGAAAAATATAACGTAACACAATTCATATGTCCATGGTTAACATTCCCAGAACCACTATACACACGTTTACCAACAATTGTCTACGGACTGGCAGTCCATAGCACATCAGATGTCCTACAGCTTCCCATGTTGACATACAGATGTCGTCTTACAGATGTATCAAGCTTTTGAGTAAGGTTGCGTAGCATGGCTGTACAATCCAGCAAGATTGCATGGACAACATGCCTGCCCTCACGAGTGTTTGTCGCTGGTAGCTTTTGATATCCTGTGAGGTATTCAGTATGTTATACGAGATATAAAAAAATCTCTTTAGACAAATAATGAATGCGAGTTCTGGATAAGACATCCCACTGTCCAATATATCTTGTTATACATAATCTAGATGGCAATACTTTTACCTTCATCGTGTAAGGTTTGAAGTATTTCCCCCCTCTTGTTTTCCCCGCTGTCTCTTCGAAAGACTTAGTGCATTGTTAGGGTAGCTGCATCCGATATTAAAACCATTGGTATTATTTTGAAGTTACAGAATTGAACATTTTGTGTCAATATTGATGTGATACTAAAGATATTTGAAGAACATTGCTTAGCAAGTCAAAAATAAAAATTTACCTGCTTATTTATTTTGCACTCTGTTCTTATTTCAGTAATATACCACAAAAAGCGCGAAATGCTTAGATCATAAATTGTTTAGGGATGAAATTTTTAAAACAGTTTAGAAGTTTTATTTTATGCTCAATTCTATGAAAATTTAACAAAAAATATTTTAAATAATGCTAAAACTGTTTCTGAGATTTTTTTTAACAAACAATTTTCAGTTCATTTTCAAATTAGTTAATTAAGCAACTAAAAAAATGGAATATTTATACGATTTATGAAAATATATTAAATTTAAATCAAAATATCTAATATCAAAACAATGTTTTCAAACTAATAATTACGAAACAGCAGCTCTTTATAAACAACTCCACCGTTAGAAAACAAAAACAGTGCTGCGTTACAACAAATCCGAAAACATTTTCAAAGACGAATAGAAAGGAATTGAAAGGACGTTCTACAATTCTAAAAGAGGAGAAAAGTAAGATAGAAAGAAACGTCACCATCTTGACAAGCTAACACAAATTGAACTTCCTTGCTCTTCTCCTGCAACAGTGAAAATAAAAAGGAAAAAAAAAATGTTATCGCTACTATCATGGACAAAAAAGGGCTTACCCCTCCCACGAACCAAATGCATTCGCAGTATGATTTCGTCTCTATTTTGGAATCAGCAATCGCTTCAAAGCCAGGCTGAAGAAAACAACAATCTTTTTTTTCTGCTTTGAATGAATACTATCATTTACTGACGTATTTCGATATCTTGCATCTTGAAAAGTGGTACTTTTTCTCAAGGCTCCAACTACTCAACGTAAATGCCGTGAACTGTGTCTGAATAAAGGGGGAATTCAAACTGAGTCTGAAGCTGACACAAATTTGTGACTGGTTATATTTCTTTCACGCCCAATCGAACGTCCCCGGTGTCTTTTCATTATTTAGCTTTCTTCCAAAGCTTGTCAACATTCGATTATTTTTATTGCTGGGAAGTGTGTGAAAGAAAAAACTGTTCTTCATATGTAGAAGAAAAGATGAGGACATAAATATTTTTAAACTTTTTGAGTTTGATGTCGAAAACAAGATACGGAATAGAAAAATATGTTTACGTTATCATATTTCAAAAGGTTCTGTGTATCCAGTTTTTAAGTGTATTAATGGTTGAAGACTGTCAATTCAAATACTCTAAGTATTGTAATATTATCAATTATTATTCCAAAGAATCATTCGTAATTTAAAATTGGTGTTGCACAAGAAAAATATCATTTTAGAATTTAAGAACATCATGATAAGCTTGAGAAAAGACCAGTCGCCTATATTCTAGTTATTTTATGATTCTGTTACGAAATCCTCAATCTGTCTTGCTGGAAATTAGTAATATAAGTGCATCTTAAGTATTCATTAATCAACGTGCTGCCCGGACACGATAGTGGTTATTGCGCCAAATGCAGTATCTACGGCCTGGGTTTAAATATCGGATAATGTATGGATCATTCCAAGTGCATAGTGCCATAGCGGCAGGGGGGCATTCTAAGTATTCAGTGACCATAAGTCCTCCCGAGAGGTTGATGGCAGGAAAAGAGGAATTGGCAACTTCGGACAACTCTTCGGGTAATTCTTCCTTAAAATTGGGGAGAAACGTAGCGAATATCTACTGGCATTTGTATGGTGCTCAAAGTTGCAAGAAAATTGACAAATGTAATCTAACTTCCTTATCGTGTTGACTTTTGTCGGCTTTGATGGAAACCATTATTGGGGTGGCATTAGTAACAACAACACAACATTAAAAATAATTAATTTTAAGTGAATTAACCTGGTCTAAATTAATATAGAAAATAGTACATGAAACAAAATGTAATGTTTATTTACTAATTTACATGGCTAAAGATAATACAGTAAAATCGTATTATGCCTGTTGGGAGAAATAGAAAGGGGAGTCAGAGATGTTATAGCGTTGCATGGATTCACATTTGATAGAAAACAATTCTAAATAAAAAGTCTTTTATACCAAACCCCATCAAATTTTATTGTCTCAACGCAGATAGTCTCTTTATGTCTTTTTACCCAGTTTTATTGATCAATCATTTACATTATGTGTCGTGTTCTTATTCTCCCACTTTTCAAGTTCAATTACCCGTTTTTCGCGATACTGTTTTTGAATCTTTTTTCATTACTTGGGGAATGTTTCTATTTATTGTGAAATGGGTTGAATACAAAAATTTCCGAATTGACTGATAACTCTAGCGACGCTCATCTTTAGTAAATAAAATTTTTCATAATTTAAAATCTTGTGGTTGATCTACAGTGGAACAAACATATTTATGTAGGTTTGTATAATCATAATTATTAAATCTTCATTATAAGAACTTGAGGGAGTAGTCGCATAATGCGTAAGGCAGCATTTCATAGCCTTTCTACATAGAAAGAAAGAAATAATACCATATACATTATTAATGCATTGATAATTAATAAGCAACATTAATGTCTTATGTAAGCTTTGGACAAAATTAGTACTTTCCAAAACCTTCTAACAACATTAAGATATCCGACTTCGTTTGGAACCCAGATATTAAAAAAGCGCATAAATGGATAATTTTCATGATATTTAGATTAGAATACATGTATAAAATTGTTTTAAGAACATTATGACAAAAAATTATTTAAATACAATATTTTGGCAAAAAATTAACTTAGAATAACCTTTTTTCAAAACGTTCTCCTTTCATAAATAATGCTCCTAAAATAATAATATTTTGCTTATATAAAGTAAAGACTTCTCCAGAGAGTCTGAACTAGAGTTTTTGAAAAATTCACATTATTTTCAGAGTTACCACCAAATGAAAAAATTATTGGCATTTTTTTTCTTAAAATGTCTCCCCTCTGTTGTAGTAAAATATGGATAAATCCACTTCTAAGTTATATATTTCAAAAATTCTAGTTCAGCATCTGTACAGAGGCCTGAGCTATATATACTTGGCAAAATATTATTATAATAGAAGCATTTTTCATAAACGAAGAATGTTTTGAAAATTGATCATTCTATGTTCATTTCTTTGTCAAAATATTGTACTTAAACAATTGTTTACTGTAATAATATTCTTAAAACAATTTTATATACATTTTCTAATTTAAGTGACGCTAAATATCAAATATTATCTATTTATACGCTTTTACAAAACACGGTTCCGAACGTAGTCGGATACCTAAAAATATTTTTAAAGCCCTGAAATGCCAATGACGTAATGTAATCAACAGACCATTTATTTGTATCTTATACATTTAATAAATACGTACAAGTGACTTTATTAGATTCTACATTTGAATTATCTCTAACAGAGAGCATTCTATTTTCAAAACATTCTTGTATTTATTCTACATACACCTGTTTGTTTATTCAAGAGAGATGTTTATTCAAGAGAGAATCATGTCCCAGGAATACCACAAAGTTTGGAAACATTATCACTTATTCATTTATAAACACTTCTTAGTATGACGGTTACCACGAAAATGATAATGCCAACCTAGTCAAAACTTTTAAAAAGTTCAGTGATGAGAAAACTATTCAAGTTTGATGAAAACAGACTTAAGCCATTAAGTTCCTTATCACCGTCGAATCATGATCTTGATAAAATATCTTGGGCGGTATCAATTCCAGTTTGTTTTTCTACTCCTCAGAGAGCCTTGCGGTAACAGCAGGAGTTTCTTTTATGCCCAACACTTTATCTGACAAATCTTCCGCTACTTTATATTTGATCTTTGTGGAAAAGTTTCAGTTTTTATTTTATTCTTCGAGTTTATTTAAGTTAGTTTGATTTTTATCGGTTGATGTGTTCAGTTCCTTTCGTTTTAGTTTTCACGTACAGTAGAGGTACATTTGAGTCGTGTGTGGTTGTTGTTTTTTTATATAAATTGAATCAATCTTGTATAAGGTATTGAAAACAGAGAAAACTTATGTACAGTGTGTAAATGAATCAATTTTTATATATCTATTCGCTTAGAATAAATTCAAACTTGTAATTAATATTAATGCAAAGTTTATTTATTAAATTGCCTTTAAAGCCTTCTTTTAAGAAAAATGAAAAATCTTTAAATATGACTATATTTTACCAAGAGCTCTGATTAGTTAAAATGGGTGGTAAAGGGATTTCTGATACTAGTTTTTACGATTAAAGATTAGGGCGTTAGTTTTGAACCAAAGAATTAAAGCTTGTTTAAATAATTATTAAAAAGAGTTAATTAAAAGGATGCTAGAGAGTTATTACTATTACATATTAAATTACAAGGAATTATTATTTCATATATAGAAACATCCATTTATATATATATATACAATATTTAATTAAAAATATATTAATTTTAATTACTATAAAAATAAAATTTATTCAGAGTTATAATTAATTATAGAATGTCTAAGTATCAACATTTGCAAGACATTTGAGCAAGAAAATTTATAGCCAAGCGTGTGTAAATTAAAATACATTTTATTTTTTAGACTCAAATCGAATGTGAAAGTTATTCCAATAATCAATAGTTAAGATTTCTATTTCGATGTGCACAGAGACAAATCTATTTTACTTTAAACATTCATCACAAAAAGAGCATTTTTTAGGAAAGGAAACATCACATTCGATTTCCTTTTTCAAAAAGATCGAATTCCCAGTCATCTCTTATATGCTTAAGTGACAGACACGGTAGGACCATTTCTGCGACATAACTGATCACACTCCAGCCGATCGTAAATTCTTAGCTATTGCAAGAGAGAAATGAAGCAGGCTGATTGAGTCCATCCATCATCTACGGGCGGCTCGTAGAAGCCTTCGTTTCTCGCATGTTATTTGGCGTGGTTTTATACTTGGCGTAACACCGGGGATGACGTTCTTGACCTTTTGTGTAACCGCACTTAAGCTTGAGTCTTCATAGAAAACAATAGTTGCTAAGCGCTTATTCGCGAACTTGTTGCTCAACTTTTATTTTATTTTTAAAACTGGAATGACTTACTGAAAATGGCGTGATAGATGATTGTAGAATATCTCGGGACACTTTCAATCAATTGGGTTGTTTTTAGGTTTTAGACGAAAGGACGGAGGACAAGAAATATAAAAATGTTTTTCGAGAAGGTTGTCTGGTGTATAATAGAGAAAATTGCAATATATTTTTTTATGATAATAAACATTTTGTTTTATTTGAAGTATGATACAAAATTATTTGGATAATTAGAAAGCTTGAAGATTAAAAATAAAAGCTTAGAGACGTGAAAATAATTTTTTTTTATTAAATTGAGGGCCAGAAATAAAAGAAAAAATATTGGTAGTTTAGTATTATTTAATATAAAGCGTAAAATGTAATAATAAAAAGAAATATACAAATACGACGAATGAAACTGACAGCAATTATTTTAAAATTTCTTAAATACACAAAGTGCCACTGAAAATGCAACAGCAAGATAGAGGGTCTAGAAAATTATGAAAGTTCGTGGACAGGTACCTCTCATATATTAAAAAAATTATGTGAAATATGCAGCACTCTGGCACACTTTTATTAGGATATAAGAAGTTGAACCCTTTAGATGTGTAATAATCGTGCCATAATTTCTGCGAAAGATGAACTCTGGAAACCCTATTGTGAAATTTATTTTCTTAGAGCACATACGTATAAAGAATGTCAAGCTACTGCTAAAGAAGACAGTTACAACTAACAGACGAATTTAGGAGAAGAATGGTGATGATATTGAAACGGACAAGTTTCTCCTTATATATTTGACACTAACTTCTGTCATTTTACATCATGCTCAGTAAACCTTGATATTCCCATACATATTATATTCATTGCTTGTCAGATGGTTGCTAGGGGTTTGAACTTGTGGCATTTGTTAAGGCTGCCATTGACCACACAGCACATACGAATCCATTTACAATAATGGCAGGTCTAGAGTGATGAGGGCAACGGAATTGACAGGGTCATGTTCTCAGAAGATTCCTGTTTCTGTTAGTCAGATAATCGTTACTGTGTACGAATGGGGCACCCCGAGGTTAAAATTATCTATGGAGCATCCCACTGCAAGACAACATAGCATATAAGCTTCGTCGCTTTTGTGAACGGCAACAGGTTATTTTGATTATTCATATTCAAGTCACTATGTTTACTCAACAATACTTATTCAGGTCACTACGTTAACCCAACAATACTTATTCAGGTCACTATGTTAATCCAATAATATCTATTTATGTCACTATGTAAACCCAACAATACCAAGATGATATGCTTTAGGTGATATTTCTCGAGTGGTAACACAATGTTCATTAGCAGAAGGAAAAGCATGGCTGTACTCGTACACTATATGCATCATCAAACATTATCGCCTAGATTTACATTATGCTTTTCTGGTCACCTTGCTCTCCTAATCCCTCACCAATCAAAGATTTCTGGAAAGGTATTTGATACTGCTTGTACTTTCTATCATCACTGCAGAGTATTATCAAAAATTCGTCAGGGAATTTAGAGCTACTCTTCTTGGTAAGTTCTGTTCTCTCGTTCATTATGTACTAAATAATGCTGTTTCGTGTATTGTCTGCAGTGGTTCTCTAACTAGCTGAAATGAAGTTTTACACTCTCAGATTTACATAATTTCTACGAAGTAAATTATAATACTTTAATATAGTTTTTGCTACATGTAACCGAAATTTATGTTATAAACCCATTCAGTTTTTATAGTAAGAAGCATATCTAATGAATCATGTCAAATTTCATGTTTAAATCATTTCATATCCAGATACTCTTCCAAATTACTAATCTAACCGAACCAAGCCTTCCATATGCTAAGCGAAAATTACTAATCAAAATAAAAAGAGAAGAGAAATATTAAAAGAAAATTAAGATGAATTAAACATTATACATAAGTGTACATTCAAGAGGATAATATATGCAATAAAATGAAACTGTATTCGATATCAACTACATATAAAATTCAGAAATAATTGAAAATGATACATAAAGGAAGTTTAATATTTAAATATTATCATGTATAACTTTCTAGTGTTAATTATAATTATTTTCGGAACTAATAAAAAAAATATTCTGAACCCTTTTTAATTTTAAGATTTTTTTATAAGTACATTTAAGAAGAACAAAGAATACCTTTATATATTCAAATTTTACTAAATTAGAATAAAAAAAATCAACTCATATAAATGTATCAATAAATTTCATTAAATAAAAAAAACATAGAACATTGAAAAACAGTATGGGGAAAATTTATAAGAGTAAAAACTGTGCAATAAAAAGTAATTCCGTAGCTCAAAGAAAATCCATTAATTTTTTGTAAGCATACATTTTTTTTCAGATTTTTTACTTTGTTGGATTATTTAAATACTCTTTAAATACATGTTTTTATTAACTGGTAGAAAAATGCGACTCTGTAAGAGCTACTTAAGTATATTGAAATTCACTGAATATAATATTGTAATTTTTACGAATATTATTATAAGATTAGAATCAAATCACGCTCCTTTCATTTTTCAATTAAGAATGAGCAAAAAAAAATCTGCAATATAAAATAATTTACAAATTTACCTTTGCGCAAAAATTTTATAATATACTTTTTTTTAAACAAATGTTGCAGTGATTATCTTTTTTTTAATTGTTATACAATTCATGTAAGAATATGACTTAGTCAAATTTATTCATTATAATTTGGGAAGTATTTGAAATATAAAACTAAATTAAAAGAATTGGGAAAATCTAATGTGAATACCCTTTTATACAAAACATCACTTCCCCACACATACCACTTTAAAAAATAAATAAAAGCAAAGTTATATTATCCAAAACATATTTTTAAAAGACACATAAAATATATTTTTACTCACATAAATGGGTCATTGAGATTTCAAATGACGAGAACAATAACTGAATTGTAACCCCCTCTCCAAATCTCCACGAAAGCTCTTTTGCCAATGAAAGAACTTTGAGTAAGTGTTTATTCAAGTCACACACACACACACACTCACCGAAGCAATGCGAACACTTTTGGAGGTGAACCTCGTAATTTTGAGCCGTGGCCAATTGATGAAGACGATATATAAACTGGAACACCACTGTCCTAACTTCCACATCCTACCAACGTGAGGGCTTTGAACCCCGATAATTTAAAGATCAGATCCACTGCATGACATACCAAACTAATACGATACAGCTAAGCATGTATGTTTTCATAGTTAAAATTAGGTGTAAGTAATTTTTATATAGTTTCAGTAACATTTAAGTATCATAATTTTATGTTAAATTTTAAGTTTTAGAGAAATCATGAATTTTTATAAATTATTCATTATTAAAAGATCTATGTGTGTGAAGATTCTTTCTCAAGATTTAACAAATATTCAAAAGAATTATCAAAGTTTTGAAATATTTAAAGATTGAAGAAAATAGAAAAATTTCGAAGATTAGAAGGACTTAATACTTATCAACAACTTTAAATAGCCTTAATTAATTCTGATAATAAAGAAAAGAAAGCCCAGATTTTAAATAGCTCAGACATTTTTGACGAAAGAATTTTTTTTATCGCGTTTGAGTATGACCGTAAAAAGTACAAAGTCAAGATCTACTGACCTAAATGTTTCTACTTAAAACTTCTTATAATTTAGAAAGCACTTTCGTCAGTTGATTGGGTAAAGTATATTTAATTTATAAGTGATAGAAGGCAAAAATTAAATTGTGGTTAATTCTTGTTTTTTGAGTTCTATTCTTCTGTTATCTGTAATTACAAGCATTCTCGTATTTTTGCTACTTTTTACACTATTTATTTACTACATTTTATTGTATATACTCTTAAAACTAATTTTCTTAAAATAACCTTATGGAGAAAAATACATATACTATATTATCAATTACAAATATCCCAAAAAGAGAAAAAAATAATTTTACAAAAAATGTCTAAATTATGTTCAATTATCTAAATTTTGTTAAATATTTTCTGGTAAATTTTAATTTTGAACAATTGCATTGATGGCTATTCAACATTGTAAGAATTGGAAATAATTATCATAAAATCCGGCGTATAACGCTCACTTTTAACACAAACAAATAAGATCGAAATTTAGGTTTGCGCGTTGAATGCCGGGTATAAAAACGTTAACTTTAAAAATAACAAAATAGTACAGCATAAAAAAATTTATTTCTGCACATATACTGTTTATTTAAAAGAAATGACATGCCTTATGAACTAAAAGAATTATAACTCTAGATGTACACTATTTTTTCATAAATCTGGGATAATAACTTGAATAAATGACTTCAAAACATAAGAGCACTGTATACTAACATTTCAGATTTCTTCGTACGAAACGGAGTACGCGTTAGATGACGAATATATATAAAAATTAAAAAATGCAGCTTTAATGTATAGGTGATCGCGCTATACACCAGATTTTACGGTATTGTATTAGATTTAAAAAAAACTATATATTACATATTTATATTTTTAACACTCAAATTAATAACTTCTACATTTAATAACGACTACATGTATTTTATTAGATACATACATATTCAATTATGTATTTTATTAAATTTATATATAGCTTTACATTTTATTAAATTTATATACGATTATATATATATCATTCAATATAAAAAATCAATATGTATCTACCTATAAAGAAAAAATTAGTGCTATAGTCAAATATAATGACGAGTTTCTTTTATCCTGAATCGAATGCGTATTTTTTTTGAATAAAAACATTAATATGCATAAATATGAATAAATTCAGCATCTTTACATAAAGAATTTCGAATTTTAATTATGATTTTAGATGAACACATTGCAGAAAAATCAATCCCTGTATAGTTATTAAATCGATACTGAAAAATGTTGTCTGAATTTCTTGAAGTGAAATTTTGAATACGTAAATATACTTGGAAAATCATTCCTTTCAAATTCTAAATTAAATATTATATTTGTGAATATATACCATTTCCCAATGATTTACATTGAATACATGATACGATTTTAAATTAGAGTATTGTTTGCAGAGTAACTTATATCAAATTAAGAATGATAGCACATAGTAAATACTGTTAGTATACATTATTTGATGAAGCACGATAATTTTAAGCTATCGATTTTATGTGATGTAAAATGTCTAATATTCTGCAGTAAAGACAAGAAAAAAAAATACAATGTTTAATTTCGAAATTGCCCAAATATCTTCAAAATACTACACCGTTCAAATATGGCTGTAGAAACTTAATAAAAGTCCTTGATAAGGCTCAAAAGATTTGTTTAACTATGACCGTTTGTGTGTTTCTGTCATCAACAAAGCATTTCATTCATCGGTTTGGTAGGATTCTAAGGCAGAATACAAACCCGGAAATTGTTCTGAAAAAAAGGGCAATTGTGGGTGAACTCTTTCTAAAGTTTCAGCGAACTTACAGTTTCTAATCTCTTCAAGAGGACATTCCTGACCTCTATTTGTAGTAGCTGCATAAAGTAAAAAATAAAAGAAATACGTATTTTTTTCAGTTCACTTTATGAATCAATTTACGCTTACTGCGTATCTTCGTACGATCATGTTTTAGAGCAATGTTTCGACCATATTTATAAATGATTGTTTATCAACATCCCGTGAGTTGAGAGTTTTTTAACGTCGCTCTTTAAAGCTACACGAGAGCTAATAGCGATGGACTTCATAATTTTGAGCTTCGGTCAAAAAACAAGGACAACAAATGAGTTGGTACCTCCCTCTCCTTATTACCCTACCACACCAATAAAAGTGCATTGAGCCTTGACAGATTAAACGTACATCGGCCTCCTCAACACAACAGATCTTCAATAGAAATAGGACTTGAACCAGTGACACACCAGCCACAAGTTCATGACCATAATCTCTAGGCTACCATGGTCCCTTATTCACGCCCTACTCTGAAGTGTCACGAGGGGTATATCGGCGTACTTCGTAATTTTGAACTTCGGTCGGGTGTCATCGATATAACCCGTAACCTAGCACTCCAATTTCCAACCTAACTTCCACATAACGCCAAACTGAAGAATTTCAGCCTTTACAGATTTAACATGGACATGCCCTGCCTGTAGTGGCACCAGGACTCAACACCGGGACTCAAAAGTAGTAGAGCAGGGTACGGTTCGCTACTAAAGGGTGTTTTTTTTAGAGGTATAGAACTTTAAATTGCAATAAAACAACTATGTATTATTCGATTGACATGAATTATTTTTTATTCGAAAGATAATCTTGTGGCATTACATTTTAAATATGATTTCTGGCATAGGACTGCCACGGCTGGCTCGGATGTAGTCCAATCTGGACGTCCAATTTTCGATGACTTTTTCCAACATTTGTGGCCGTAAATCGGCAATAACACGACGAATGTTGTCTTCCAAATGGTCAAGCGTTTGTGGCTTATCCGCATAGACCAATGACTTTACATAGCCCCACAGAAAATAGTCTAGCGGTGTTAAATCACAAGATCTTGGAGGCAAATTCACAGGTCCAAATCGTGAAATTAGGTGGTCACCAAACGTGTCTTTCAATAAATCGATTGTGGCACGAGCTGTGTGACATGTTGCGCCGTCTTGTTGGAACCGCAGCTCCTTGACATGATGATTGTTCAATTCAGGAATGAAAAAGTTAGTAATCATGTCTCTATACCGATCACCATTGACTGTAACGTTGTGGCCTTCATCGTTTTTGAAGAAGTACGGACCAATGATTCCGCCAGCCCATAAAGTGCACCAAACAGTCAATTTTTCTGGATGTAACGGTGTTTCGACATACACTTGTGGATTAACTTCACTCCAAATGCGGCAGTTTTGTTTGTTGACGTAGCCATTCAACTAGAAGTGCGCTTCATCGCAAAACAAAATTCGCTTATGAAAATCAGAAACAACGGCAATCTCGTTTTGGGCCCATTCGACGAAACTACGCCTTGCTTGATGATCGTTTTGATGAATTGCCAAACCAAACTGAGAATAAATCACTTGACAGCAGTTAAATCGGTCACCATCTTGGAAAGTAATGCCAACTTAAACTTCTATACCTTGAAAAAAGCACTCTTTATAACTATTCAATTATCATAACTTTTTGATAATATGTATGAGTGAACATCTTTTATCTTTCTTAAAAAGTAAATGAAAAGAAAATGATGAATTGCAGAAATACATTTCTGATTTTCTTTGTTAGCTAATACTATCCCTTCAAATATCATGACTTACGAGTTTCATTAATTTTAAGAAACACTGTCATTTTTTTAAAAGATAAAAATCCAGCACTTAATTGAATTTAAGGAAAATTTAAACCTGGATCTTCCTCATGGGGATAAGTTATTGCGGATAATTTATTAAAGGTGTCAGTATTGAATAAAAAAAACTTAAGTTTTTGTCAATTAATTTAATTCTCAGAAGAAGATACTTATTTATGAAATGTATTTTATTTTGTACGATTTAAAATATATTCAAATGTTAAAAAAAGCATAATTTTAAATAATTAAATTTTGGAACAATAAAAATAAGAACAAAAACTACAGCTATGTTATGATTGTAAACAATAACTTTATTTGTTACGAATGCTAAAATAGAGGATGTGCAGCTAAAACGCTTGCTGATTTTGCAAGAGTAATGATTTAATGTATGCCACAAGAAAAATTAAAAAATATATTATTTGAATTTTTAAAATTAAAATCAGCATTGCTATTTACACTAATAAAAATTTTAGTATACAATTATTTTAAAGAAATAACATCTTACAAAAATATTCTTCTTTAGCATTCACATTTTAACACACATTCACACAAAATTAAAATCAGCATTGCTATTTACATTATTAAAAATTTTAGAATACAATTATATTATAAGCATTTTAGTTTTGCCGAGGTATCTGTGACTCCACAAATATAGTTACTCTCCGAAGGATTAGGTAACTATTGGCGACTAATCTCGTAATGTTGAGCTGCCTAATCATTTATGAGTATTGGAGTTGTACGCTCAAAATCGTATCGATTATTAAAAATCATAACCATAACCAAGGACTGTCGAGAATACAGTTATTTGGCTTTTTTCAATTCCTACTATTAGCTCATAATCTCTATCTATTTATTTGTTTGTTTGTTTGTTTATTTATTTTGGTGGAATTTTCAATCGTTAATAAGATACATTTTAAAGCACTCAATTGAGCTGAAACTTTACGTACATGATTATTTTGGATGACAATACAATAATTTAATAAAATTAATAAAAAATAATTGATTAAAACTAATTATTTAAAAAATTACAACTACAGCCACGTTGGCATCCTTTTTGGTGACTTAGTGACCCTTTTGGCGACTTGGGTCAAAATTTGAAAAGATTTTTTTTTCTCACTGTTTAAGGCATTCAGTTGAACTGAAATTTTATGTACACGATTGTTTTAGATGAAAATACGATACTTTTATTATAATTAATAAAAATTAACTAGCACTTAATATTGTGATTCTGTCATATGTATATACATATTTATATTAATTGTAACTATTTAATAAAAAGTAGCTAAAATAAAAATTTTCTTTGTTGATCTAAGCAGGACTCGACTTAATATTTTTTATATTACTTGTTTCAGTCTAAGTACAGTTCTATCTTACACCAGTAGTGGGCAACAATTTTGGCTCGAGGGTGACTTTACAGAAGAGGGAATATCGAGGGGCCACACCTTTTTAAAATGATTTCTTCATTAGTTAACTGTGTATTATAGAAAATATATTCTTTGTACCATAAAAAGCAATAAAAATAAGTAAGATAAAATAATGGCAGCTTTATTCAATTTATTTACGGTGCTAATTTCATACCATCTATAGTTGCAATCCGATTTAAATTTATATTCAGTTTAATGAGACAAATGTACGCTATATCACATTTTTCTACGTTTTATTTTTAAAAATCAGAAGTAAGATTGGTTGTAGAAATTCTCATCATAGGCCTGCAAGGTAATGTCAGCCTTCTTGTATCTACATTTAATCGATTTGATCTTCATACAAACACACACACACACACACACAAGCAAAATAAAAAAAAAGTTAAGTCAATTCCTACTTAGATCAACGAAGAAAAATTTTATTTTAGCTAATTTTATTAAATAGTTGCAATTAATACAATTATGTATATACATATGACAGAATCGCAACATTAAGTGGTAATTAATTTTTATTAATTATCATTAAAGTATCGTATTGTCCTCCAAAACAATCGTGTGTATAAGATTTCAGTTCAACCGAATGCTTAAAAACGTGAGAAAAAAAAACATTTTCAAGTTTTGACACAAGTCGCCAAAATGGTCGCTATGTCGCCAACGTGGCTGTATTTGTAATTCTTCAAATAATTAGTTTTAATCAATTAATTTTTATTAGCAAAAATTAAATTACTGTATTGTTATCCAAAATAATCATGTATATAAAATTCCAACTCAATTGAGCGCTTTAAAATGCATTTTTTTAACGATTGAAAATTCCAAGATAAATAAATGTAGAGAGAGTGTGAGCTAATAGTAGGAATTGAAAAAGACTTTGCTCACAAATATATGTCGACTAAATATAGAGAATATTTTCATTTAATTTGTTTTTTTTCATTGTTTTGGCAAGCTGAAAAAAATTCATTGTCGGTCACTTGTTGCCTACCCCTGTCTTACCCTTTTGAACCATTTATATGCTAAAATCTTGTAGAACAATTTCATAAACATTTAAATCATTGCACGAACTTAGTTGTCTTTTATTGCATAATTTATGTTAACAAATTTCTGAAATGTGTTATCTCACTGTTTTAGATGTTGAATACCAAAAGTATTACATAAGGACCGAACAATTGAAATGGCATTAACTGTCCAGAAGAATTACTGCCTTCACTGTCCTAACAGCCTTACTTAATGCTACGCCCCCTCATAACACATCAAATATTTCTAGCACATTTTTCATGGAACAAATAACAATGGCAAAACATGCTGAATTTAGTTAAGAAATGTAATATTATACTAGCAAAACTATTAGATATTTGTGCCAAACCTTGTGTAACTTAGTAACTTATTCATTATGAATGCAAGAATCACATATAACTTAAAAACAAAAATAGACATACTGACTTATTTATCAAAAATATGCTTTGATATATCTGTATAAGTTAATGAGATATGTTAATAAAATTTATGCGAATTAATAATAATTACGTTCTTCTATTTGCATTTATAGATCAATTAAAATTACTTAAGATATTGGAAAAAGTGTTAATGTTAAATCATCTACCTTTTCATCTGAGCTATATAAATTTTTAGAATATTGTCTCAAATGAGATAATTTTCTCTACTGTCTAACTAAGGGAAAACTTATTTAACATAGGTTTTTCATGGATTCCTGAGATATTTCCTTATTTATCAATTAATTATCACCAATGGACATATTTAAATAACTACGTATCAGCATATAATTGTATAATATGTAAAAATAAATTTAATTATATATATATATTTAAAACCGAAATAAAAAAAATGTAAGTAATAATATTCCTATCATAAATGTTTACTAATTTCTTTAATTGCGCAAGCTATTGTAAAGCATAAAATGCAATGTTTTACTAAATGTTTCAATGAAAATATGAATACATTTTCATAATTCGGAAAAGAAAATATTTCATTTTATCAAGTTTGCAGTTTATGAAAGAAAAGTTTGAGATAGACGCACACCCTTAACTACCACAGGCGTATATATCCGTTTTGCTCAACCCATGTGTAAACGCCCTGGACATATATAAACGTCTTTCCGGAATACGATTCTTTCCTCTGCACTGTGCTACTAGTAAAACTGTTCCGAAGGTTTTGAAATGCAATAAAATGGTTGTGACAATATTTGCGAAGATTTTACTTATTTCAGAGACAAATTTACTTATCTGAGCCTTTTCTTTTCCCCCATTGCATTGTATAAGTGCGTTTGTGTGAAAAACGGTGTCACTGGGGAGAATACCACGTAACTTTTAATCAGCAGTTAAGGGGTTAAGTTCTTTCTATTCGTAGGAATAGTGTGGTAATTTAGAAAATGGAGTGTCAGCTCAATTGCTGTTTTTGTCACTTTTTCGTCTATCTTCTACGTGGCCGCCGTAGCCGAGTGGTATAGGTATCGGTTCGGGTCTGGCTTTGTCACGAGTTCGAGCCCAGTACCACTAAAGATCCGCCATGTAGGGCAGCGATGCACGCTAAATCTGTCGAGAGCTGAAACGTTCTACCATTGGTGTGGTAGTTAGGAGAGAGGGGTGTTAGATCACACAGGTGTCTTTTACATCACTTGACCATGATTCAAAATTACGTGGTCCGTCACCAAAAGCCCTCGTGTGGCTGAACAGTTCGACGTTAATATTCACTCACTCACTCGTCTATCCTCTACACAAGATCTCATACACTGTAAAAGAGGGTTCCTCAATCTAAGAGCGAATTTTTTTTCTCTCAAATGACTAGATATCCAGACGTTTTACAAAGTAATTTGCAATATATTCTGTACGTGTATACGCATTACGACCAGTTTGATTTGATTTAAATTTATGTCGCATTGTGAAACAACATGAGGACCCCTGGTGATGGATCCAGTAAATTTTAACCCCGATCATAAGTGACGAAGACGACATCTAAGCCGGCACCCTCTCTCCAAACTTCACCACTACGGCAATGAGAGGACTCGAGCATCGAAAGATTTTAATGTGCATCAGTTCATTTACGCAACGGGTCTTCAATGGCACAAGGTTTCGAACCCACGATTCGACTATGCCTTTCACAAATATGACCGAACAAACGTACATGTATATAAATATCTGAATGATATTAATTATAAATTAATATAACATTAATGAATCATTTGAAAGAGTTCTCCAGTATTATTTTTTCTCTCACAGGGGGAGTCAATTATTTCATCGGATTTATTTGTTGAATTTTAACATCCCATACTTCCTTTTTTTTAATTTTCGTGTTTAATTTAATAATTTTTTTTTACATCGCATCTGCAATTTTAACAATGGTGATGGATTTTAATAATGACAAGGTAATTAATATGGCTCATTAATACTTTAGAAAAATACAATATTATCTATAGAAAAAGTAAAAGTAAACTGCTGAGAAAATAATTAGTTTCTCTCTCACTGTTATGCCTTGATAAAATCTGGAATTGTTATGTTAAATTCAATATGAAACTGTGTATGTGTGTGTGTGTGTAAAAAAGATGTATGTGAATGTTACTTTAGTGAATATATTTAATTTGGATGAATGAATGTCTGATTAATTGCCTTATAAATTGCCCTTTCAATTTGTTACCTTATTAAAAGACAAAAAAGTCACTACAAAGTTAATTATTTAAATTACCTTAAAAAATTTAATAAGCTCTCTTTTATGAGAATAAAATTTTTCTTAAATAACTAGTATATTGTCTCCGACAATTTATGCCTTGTTTAAAATGATTTTGTACTTTTTCAGTTCTTTTATTAATAGTTGTTACTGTTTGAGCTTAATTTTTCTAATAAAATTAATTTATTGTAATTAACACGATTTTATTTTCCTTTAAATAATTTTAATGATGAAACGCGCGAAGTATTGAATTAAAAGAAAACATTCATTTACTTATCTGCTAAATTTTAAATTAAATGGAACAAGTAATATAAACAAAAAAAAATTAAGTCAATTCCTACTTAGGTCAACATAAAATTTTTTTATTTCAGTTACTTTTAATTAAATAGTTATAATCAATATACACTGGTGTGCAAAAATTAAGGACGAGACGGTTTTTTCAATATAACTTTGTACAAAAGCTTTCCAAATCAACACATTTAATACCGTAAGATCCCCAATACGTAAGGACATGTGTAATATGTAAGCAACACTTACTAAAAGAGAAATCAGAGGGATAAAAAGAAGCTTGATTGAAAAAGTAGCATGGAGCGCAATGCGACTGAAGGCCGAAACATCCCTGTGATGGGTGTCCAGCTAGAAACATCCGGTCTTTAGTAGGGGATATGATCTCCCCTGACTGCTAGGCAGGTTTCACAGCGTCTGTCCATGCTGAGAATGAGGGTGTCAATGAGTTGTTGAGGCATTGCTGCGCATTCGTCTAGCAGCGCCAATCGAAGCTCCCGAATCGTTACTGGTGGTAAGGTACGAGCTGCCAAGCGTCTGCCTAGAAAATCCCATACATGCCCGATGGGATTGAGATCCGCAGATCGTGCCGGCCAATCCATACGTTCAATATCCTCACTCTCTAAGAGCTGTTCGGCAGCTACTGTGCGATGACATGGTGCATTGTCGTCCATGAAAAGGAACTGCAGACCCATAGCGCCTCTAAAAAGACGCACATATGGAAGAAGAATCTCGTTACAATAACGGGTCCCGTTCACTGAACCTGCGTCGAAGATGTGAAGGTCTGTACGACTACCAAGCATGATGCCTCCCCATACGAGAACACCGCGACCTCCATACCTGTCCCTTTCAATGATGTTCGAGGGATGATTTCGGCTTCCCCGCTCTCTCCAGATGAGTATGCGAGGAGAATCGCTACTCAAACTGAATCTGCTCTCATCTGTAAAGAGTACTCGCTCCATTCATTGTCTCTCCAATTCCGGTGTTCTCGGCACCACAGAGAACGCCTTCTCCGATGGGCAGGCGTTAAAGGTACACACCGTACAGGGCGTCGTGCAAACAGACAACCACCGTGCAGTCTTCTGGCCACGGTAAAACGCGATATCGGTCGTCCAGTCGTCTGTGTCGTGTGTCTAGCGATTTCTCCCGCTGTCTGCCGCCTGTTTCTTCTGGCCTGTAAGACAATGTACCGGTCATCTGCGGGTGTGGTTCCTCGTGGACGACCACTACTGAACCCCCGGATAGCTGTTCTTGTAGTTTGAAATTGTTTCCAAAGTCGTGAAACGATGCTGTGAGCAATTTGAACTCTGCAGCCACACTTGTCACACTGCGGCCTTCCTCCAACTTCCCAATGATTCGACCTCGGGTAAAAGCATCCAGATGTCGTCTAACAGATTGATTATTCGCCATTTCTCGCTGAGGCAGCAACTCGGTGTGATTTTAACTGCTATACGGCGTACAATCTCTTTGCCAGAAATACTGATCTTACACCGACAACATGCTTTATTCTACTCAGACACTCCCTCATTACGTCTACCTGCATATCTGCGCATGTGCTACCGTACATCACCTTACTCAATCTCCTGATTGGTCTTTCTGTCCGCTCTGCCTCTTCGTTCAGCTGATATGCTAATTTTTCGACTTCGTCCTTAATTTTTGCACACCAGTGTAAATATGTATATACATATGGCAGAATTACAATATTAAGTGACAAAAAAATAGTGTGATTCCCCTTACAATTTTCCATTTTTTTTTCTGTATATGGTGTTGGATTTTTTTTTTGCTTTTTTAATACTATTTATTCATTAATTAAATTTAATTATTGTAATAAAAATTGTATAGTAAAAAAGAAGTCATCTCGCAGAAGTTAGGCCATCCCAAGTGGGAGGCGAACCCACGACATTTGGATTAGAAGTCCAACGCGCTATCTATTGCGCTACAGAGACGCAACGAGTGATTTTCATTTTTATGTATGGTGTTGGACTATTATTTTTGTTAATATTTATTCATTTCTTTGATTTAATTAATGATTTAATATTTGAAAAAAATGTACTAACGCAAGTGTCCCCCATTACATGTTTAAAAAATGTATTTGAACTTGAATGGATGAGTAGAAAATATTTTTTTTAACGATTGAAAATTTGAATAAGATATATAAATATACAGTCGAACCTTCATATTACGAACCTCTATATTGCGAATTTTTCTATATAGCGAACCTTTCTTGGAACCAAAAACATTTCGTGATTTTCTTAGTAAAATAACCTCCCAATAGCGAACTGCATTTTCTATATAACGATTTTTTTCTCTTGTGATTCAATTTTTTTCTTCCCTATTTTTGTAGTATTTCTGGTCATTTCAAGTTGTTTTGTCTTTAACACATTTTTGGTAGACATAAACCTTGAACTGCTTTTATTACGTTCCTAACTCGCCCATAGCAATAGGATTCTGGGCGTTTCATTAAAGAACTGCAACCTTTAGTCCCCATTGTCCAGTTCATTGGAAACATATTCGATATGTCCTTTCACCTTTAGGGGAGTGGTCTCGTGACCCGTGTCTTTGAACTAGTCATTCATTTGTTTTGTTGATCCGTCGTACTGGTAACTTCATTTCTTTTTGCTCGAAAATGTCAAAACGTAAGAGCTTGAGCATGAAAGAAATAATTTAATTCTTCAGTAAGTGGATAGGTAAGATATATAAAATAAATATATTTTAATTTACAAAAAAAGTGTTAATAATTAATTATTTATATAGTATTTATGAATTTTTTTATGTAAAATATGTATTTAGTTTACTATATGTACTTAATTTGTTATGTATTTATTTTTCTAAAATTTGTTTCATGTGGTTTATAAAGAAAATTGAAAGAGATGAACCTCTATATAACGAATTTTCCATACAACGAACTTTTTTTCGGGATTTAGCGATTTCGTTATATAGATGTCCGACTGTATATATATAGGGAGAGAGTGAACTAATAAAAAAGGAATTGAAAATAACAATATGCTCTTTAATAAGTATCTTGTTTCTTATGTTATCTTATAGTAGTTATTATCTTATTTATTATAAGTATCTTATGATTATTCTTATCATTTAATTCATATTCCTCTAAGCAGTAAAATAAAAACACAGCCTGCCTGTTTATTTCTGCAAATTTATATAAATTTTGCTAAAAAGTTCAGCTCCAATGCATGACTTAAATTAAGTGGATACGTCTTGTAAAAGTACTACTGTTTCGAGTGTCCATTAAAAAGCCTGAGAAAAGCACGCCATCAAACTATTATAGTCCCATTCAACCGTAAAAAAAGAAGATTAATAGAATTTTGCTACGAATTCTTCACTTTCTTTGTGTGTTATTTTAAGTGTCTAACACAAAAAAGTACAATTTTTCCCTATTTTCAGTTCAAACTTCCTGGGCTCATTTAGTGTAAAAATGACTTAGAGAAAAACTTTCATGAGCATGGAGGAATTTAAAAGATGGAGTTAATGGTTTCAGGAATGTTTTCTGGTGAGCTTAACTGGTGCTAAAAAGCGTACCGTTTTACGTTTAATAGGTGAAATAGTTAGTTATAGTAGAAAAGAAAGCGTTTTCTTCTGTACTCAACCGAAACGTTTTTGCAACGTAACGAAGTAATGGTATTAGAACTATTTTGCTGTGAACAGTTATTCTATGGATTGAACGAACAAATAGTACCTCTAACACTAAAAACATTTAGTAGTGTTCTTAAAATTCTAGGAGCGTCGACATTTATTAAGTTATTGTAAAATCTTAAAGATACTTTCCATGTAAACACATAGCTTATAAAAGATGCAAGAATAATCATTTCACCTATATTTCTATATAAATATTCTCTCCCTTCTCCTATTTATATGTGTATAAGAATTTTACATAACATTTAAATTCTAAGAATGAGTGTTCAGAAAAATGAAGAAACTCTACATTTTGAGAAAGAAGGCAAATAGTAATAAGTGAAAATTGTTTTGATATGATACTCGTACCACGCAGAGATAAAATAACATTGTATCAACAAGCTGTAGGACCACCATGAACGTCATACACGAAGCAATCCGTCTATATTTGGAGTCTATGAGAGCAGGGGGGCCTTCTGAGGGATTAATTTCTATTCCTTGTCAATCATTTGCCGCAGATCGTCTTATGAATGAGGAAGTAACAAGGCATGTAAGTGGCGTTTAATCATCTCCCATATGTGTTTGTTTACCTAGAAATCAGAACATATTAGCTAATTCATGAAATATGCAGCTAAGAGTTATCCTACCGGTAAAAATCTTTGGGCATGTTACGAGAAAGGGGAGTGTCACTGGCTTCCATATACAATTCGCGTAGGTTGAGCCATCATAGTGCCCTGAATACATATGAGAACAGACCTTCTACAGTAATCGGTGGCAACCCAAAACGGGGTCGCATAGAGGGGAGCATTCCACTTCATGCACCCAGATAGAGCCTCTCACATGTTAGTGCCCCACTCGTACCCAGAGGTTATCATTAGACAAAGAAAAACATGACATGCGTCTGAGAACATGACCTGCACCATTCTGTCATCTATATCACTTAAGCATGGCACCATTGATAGTGGAATTACCAATGTTGTAAATTCAATGGCTGTCTTTTTAACGCCTAGAAAGCATACAACTAACTACTCATCGACGGATCATGGTTCTGGTCAATATAAGAGAAAGAACCTCTGTAAAATTGCGTCAAAACTGGCTTGAGAGGACTTGAGTGGGTGTCTTGATCCACACATGCTGGCGTCCTTCTTACCTTGTTGACACTCTTCAAATTTGCCTCATTTCCTTATTCCAACTAACTTTGCTACTGCCGGTGCTTCGTGGATACGTCTATTAGAGTGTCACATGAGACTGACATATGGACCAAACTGCCCTTAATACAGTTACAAATCCTCTCCTTAAATCGTGTTCCAACTAAAACTGGCAACCTTGGCCTTATCCTGGCGCTATCTGCTATTACACGTGTCTTCCGAAAAAGAATTATATATTTATTTTTTCGGTAGTAATAATGGCACGAATATTGTGCATTCTATACATATATATGTTGCTTACTTTATATTCCACTTAAATGTGTCGGAGTACTGCGTATTTCCCATCGTTTGCCTTACTTTCTGCAATTTAAATAACTTTATAGCTTCATCCTCTTGGTGATGAATTTTTAATATTAAGAAAGGTATTTTCCGAAAATAAAGAAGGTATTTTTCGAAAGTTTTACATTATTTTTCACATATTATTCTTTTATTGTTTAACTATATGTATTTGAAAGTTTCCGTTATCAGGAGGGCATTTTTCAACGTATGGTAATTATGCTTCTTTTCTTAATATTTAATGTTTTTACAAATATAATCTTATTTGATTTTAGGTAGAGTAATTTATGCAGAGTTACTAATATTTAAAATATTTCTTTTGTCCATTTGTCCTCTTTTATTACGAAAGGAAACAAGGTATTATTATTATATGGAAGACTTTTATTTTCAAATCAGTCAGAATATAAATAATTCAGAAGTGCATTTTTATTTTTCTAAAGCCATAATATTTCGTCATTTAAAAATTTAAACCGGAATGTCTGAAACTGAAAAGCAGCTCAAATATTAATCAAACAGTATGTCTTATTTTCCTTCTGAAGTATTTCTTGAGACCTCCAAAACAAAAAAAAAACTTTTGTTTCAGTCCATTGTTAGTTTTCATAAGGGTTGAAAAATATTTTACAGTAACAAATGCCAGGATTGCGTTTTGTATGAATTTTCACTTACATTCGATATGTACTGTTGCAAATAGGTTTGTTTGAACTTAAAGCTACATACGATTAGCAGACTCAATTTTCGACAATATCCTCTTAAATATAGTCTTACAAAACTTAAAAAGGTATTATTTTTTATGTACTATAATACAAAAATGACAGTACCAAAATTACATAGTAAACACATTTGCACATATATCATTAACCCATCAGAATTAAGTACATTAGAGAAATGTATTTTAACTGCATAATATAAGCTTAGGATATTCAGGAAATGAGTTTGAAAATCACATTATTTGGGATTCAGCTATCATTAATAAGTAGTGATTTCGTAATATTGAATTTACAAACCAGCCCTGATTAAATGTTACAATCCGAAACACTATGTGATTAATCAACACGTTAAATTTAGGACTTTAAACACTCCCTGGTCTTATTTATTACGAAAAGAAATGAAATAATTGAACTACTAATTAAAAATATAAAATGAAGTGTTATTACAAATATAAGAATTCTTAAGAAAACTAATGAAAATTGTTTCCTTTTAACAATTAATTCTTTAAAATATTTATTTGTGTGTGTCAGCAAACGTTTCACAAATTTAATTTTCTCACGTTAAAAAAAATTCTGAATTTTTTTATACGTGAATAGAGTATTACTTTAATAAAAATAGGTATATACAATGATTTAAATTTAATTTTCTACAAAAGAATTACGTAAAAGAAACATATTACTAAGAAAAAATATTTAGAAAAATTAATTACCCAATAAAAAGCCCAGAAAATACTAAGATGAAGCGAAATAAAGTTGCTTGTATAATTAGAAACACTTCGAAGTACAGGCAACATTCTAGTGGAAATATCTTCTTGAGATATTTATAAGACTAAAATATTCAGAAACTCTAAATAGAAAAACGTTGTATGTATTACAACATTAAAAAACGGTTCTTCGTTTGATTAATTGATTTTTTGTTAACGTCTTGCTTTAAAACAACTTGATAACTATTGGCGAAGTCCCGTAATGAACCAAGCTCACTCGAAAAGGAATAAGAGTTGCATTGTGAATCTTTATTGAACGAAACTTACATTGGTGAAGGACCTCGTAAAATTGTGAACTTTACTCAATTGAAGAAGTCGATAATTGAACTGGCATCCAGCACTTCAAACTTCCACACTACGTCAAGGAGGACTCTGAGTCGTAACAGATTTAACATGCATCAACCCAGTTCTGGTTTATCCAGTGGGTTATTTGGGTAAGCGCTCAGGAACCTGGAAGGGCCCAGATGAACTGCACATAGTCGGGTCCAAGAGCCTCTCCTTAGATCCGACAGTGCTACGGGGTCCCGTAGATCTTCTGCGCCTCGTGCCCGAAATAATCTTAACCCTTTATCGACCGACGGTACTTATAAGTACCACTCCCTTTAAAATAACATAGAATAACCCTTTTTTACGAATATTCTGACGATACTTTTCAGGAATATTTTTTTAAATCCTCTCTTCCAAGATATATGGCAGCACGGGTTGTACGATGAGTATTTTAGCAGAATGGGGAATAGTTTCATAGCAGAAATTGCGTTTTCAGCTGACGGCGTTTTCAGCGGAATGCGAAGATTATCATTTTCCTCTCGATAAATAGTTAATGTCAAAATTTAAGGTTCTTATTTTTTTGTATGTTAATGAAGACCTTAAAAAAATCATTTGACTATTTATTTTAAGTGAACAGCGTATATATAAAAAATTTTACAGTTGAATATCTTTAATTAATTAATTAGCTCTAACAGATTAAATTTCCTAAAATTGAGTATTTTGTTTAAGTAAATCTTTTAATTTTCAATGTAGTGATACAAAAAAAATATTGCATGAAAAAAACTGCAGTAAATCATAATGCAGTAGATAAAGGTTTAAACCAGCACTGCATCAATTCATCTATATGGCGAGTTTTTCAATGGCACCAGGACTCGAAGTAGGCAACGTGACCATTATCCATGTCTCCTATATTTGTTCATTGTGAAAAACATCTCATTTATGCATTTGATTTTGAAGTAGTTTAGTGGGAAGTAATAACTCTAAGTTAAATGATAATATTGAAATTCAAGGGAAAGCAATATAATATGCTCAGCAAAAAATTAATATAAAAAAGCATAATGTGTGCCAGTAAAGGAATTCTTGGGAAACGAAATACCCAATCTCAAGAAATATAGTACATATTCGTTTTTAAAAGCAAATAGTGTTTTTTAATTTCTTTCTTCAACATTGTTTTAAGTTTTTTTGTAAGTAGTTAGGAAAATGGATGTTTCAAATTATTTGTTACATTGTGGTTTGCTCTTGTGGATTGCTAAGAGTATAAGCAACTCAAAGATTTATTGTGAAATTTTAAAAAATTACATATGTTTCAAAGGTTTGTCATTATTTTGTTTTATAAAATCATCTTACTCACGAAGAGTTTTTATTTCTTGTAATTTTAATAATGGTTAAGTGTTTTCTTTTCTTACCTTTATTAAAACAAATATTTTTAACGTTTATTGAAATTTTGGTTTAATATTACTGAATATAGTTATCCAACGTTTTCGACTCAGTAAACAACTTTAGTCAGTTGTGCATTTGAAAACAATATTACATATATCCAATTAAAATGGCTTTTTTCAATGTTCTTAATTTTCTGAAAATCTTTTTATATATGGACCGCTGTTAATATTAAAGTTCAAACACCTTAATAAAATAGTTTTCACAAGCAAATTCATGATCCGACAAAGCTAAAATATCTATTGTTTTAGTTCAAAGAAGTATAAAATTTAAAACAATTGTTTAGACGTGTTTACAAAATAATTTTAGTCGAATAATACAATATACTCTTCATTAATGCGAGAATAGAAGATTTCCTCTTTTGCACAGTTTCCCGAATAGCAGGAAAATCTCTCGTGGAAGTTAAAGGATTCTTTTTTTAAAAAAATCTGACTTTGTTAGAAGTTAATTTGAAAACTCGTTACAAGATTCTTAGAACGTGTATACCTTTTAACGAATGGCCAGGGATAATGTATTCCTGAATTAGGTTTCATTCTTTTTCTTCCACTTTGCTCATTCTAGATATATATATTTCCAATCTGTGGTATTCCCTGTCTATAGTTTTAATGAAAATTTTAAACAAAGGAAAACTTCATTATAAAACGGTTTTAGACAAAACATAATATTTATATTTATAACCATGATTAAATTTTATACGAAAACAAATCATAAGTTCACGATAACATTGGAATTATTCTAAAGGAAGTACAAAAGTTCTCTCAAAGGTTTATGAGTATTGTAAACAAGCAATATAAAAATATATATATATATATAAGTCTCTTACTTAGATCAACAAAGAAAAATTCTATTTTACCTACTTTTTATTAAATAGTTATAATTAATATAAATATGTACATACATATGACAGAATCACAATATTAAGTGACATATAATGGTTATTAATTATTAAAGTATCGTATTGTCATCCAGAACAATCGTGCATATAAAATTTCTGTTCAACTGAATACTTTAAAACGTGAGAAAAAAATATTTTAAAGTTTTGACCCAAGCCGCTAAAAATAAAGCCAACGTGTCTGTATCGGTACTTCTTTGAATAATTAGTTTCAGTCAATTAATTTTAATTAATTACAATTAAAATATCGCATTGTTACTCAAAACAAGCGTGTATAGAAAATTTCAGTTCAACTGAATGCTTTAAAACGTGAGAAAAAAAAACTTTTCGAGTTTTGACACAAGTCTCCAAAAATGATGCCGACGTGGCTGCATTTGTAATTCTTCAAATAATTAGCTTTAATCAATCAATTTGTATTAATTTTAATTAAATTACTGCATTGTTATTCAAAATAATCATGTATATAAAATTTTAGCTCAATTGAGCGCTTTAAAATGTATTTTATTAACGATTGAAAATTCCACCAAGATAAAACCCTTGGTCACATACGACTTACTTCAATGGGATAGTCTAGTTCTGGGGTACTCAACCTTTTTTTCTGCTGGGCCGCATACATATGTCAGCTATTTCATGCGAGACGCAACATGAAGTTAAATGGGGGGAGGGAGGAATGCTTAAGACCAAGATAACATTAGAAATTTAAAATGTGGAAAATTAATCAAAATATTATAGCTGCTGTGTTTTACTTTTTTTTTTAGTTATTTTTTTTATTTTTGTGACTAACACCAAATTAGGAGCATTTAAGAAACTCTCCATCACAATTTCTGCATTAGTAAACGGTTTCAAAGGATTACCAATAACATAACAAGCTTCATAGGATGCCTTTGTTACCCCGCTGTGATATTACCACTGTCAAAACACTTTGTTGTTGTAGCAAAGATTATTCATAAAACCTATTTATCACCTCTTGAAAGAAATCTTCGAGGAAAAGTGTCATTGAATTATTTCTGTTTATTGGTATTTTTCAAATACAATATACATAATTTAAAACCAAATTTTTAATACAATGTTCAAAATTAAATAAATTTCTAAGGCCGGGCCTCTTAAAAGGCTCGGTGGGCCGCGGGTTGAGTATTGCTGGTCTATTCCTGCCACATGCTACTCAACATGGTATTGTCTGCGTTATTGACAATATGTATTTTTATCTACTTCATTGTTATCTGTAAACTTAGTCTTTAAGATAAGACCTAAGCTTGTGGTGTACCCTGTTTGCCCCGTGATACAGCAGAACTGCATGAAAGGAAAAAAAGTGATGTTAATAACGTTTATTGCACTATAGTGAGGCAGGAACTGGACTATAGAATTGATGTATACCCCGTGTGACCAAGGGATCATATATAGAGCACGAGTAAAAGATGATATTGAAACTTTTTTCTATATTATTTCTTTTCTCTTTTTTTGCTGTCTTCGTCTTAGTTTTTTTTTACTACAGCACTCCAAAACCTTGAAGGGAATTATGAATAACCTTGTGTATTTGTACTTAACACATGAATCAAAATAATCAATTATTTTACTTAAATATATTATCTCTATTGGATATTAATTTAAAAGCAAAATTTATTTCTATGTTAGACTTTTTCTTCAAATTCATTTTATATTAGAAAATATACAAATAGCAATATAACAGTTAATAATATTTCAATGAAAAGAATGCCGTGCAAATATTGCTCATGAAGATTATTTAGATAACGCGTTTTACAGTAAACACTTACTACAAGAATAATTAGTACTTATATATAAATAATTTTCTGAATATCCTTTTATGTAGGATTTTCTAAGCAAGGTTTTAGAATATTCTGAATGCTAACTAGAGAAGAGAACATTACAGTCATTGGTAACACATTTTAAAGCATCCTATTGATCGTTCATTCAATTTATCAATGTTTATTGAGGAAACTATTCCGTGAAGTAAGCACAAAACATATTTATTCTTTATCCACAACATTACATTAAGTATTAGATAACGCTAAATCAATGAACTGCATTTGTATCCCTTTGCAAGGAAGGTAATTACTAAAGAGGAAGTATACTTTCATTGTTCTCGTAATAAATACTTAGGACCATTGTTCTTTAGTATGTTTCAAAACAGGGAAGCTTGGAAGCAGTTAATAATCATTTAAGGGGAACTAGGAACTCATTGTTATTAAATAAATGGGACTTTGGGAGAAACACATGCATTCGTTTCCTACGAATCAAACATTCAAATAGTTATTAGTACTGCTCAATTTGAAAATAAAACTGCATGCACTTTCAAATTTTAAATAAAAATTGATTAATATAATTAATCATATCGAAATAATATGTTAGAGTACAAGAAAATAGTAGAAATGAATCATGTAAGTATCGGCTGTATAAAATTTAAACTAGAAATATACAAGTGTTGTTGGAAAAGTATTTTGCAATTATTATAAATATAGTACAAGCTAAATATTTTACAAAGATATTTCAAAAAATAATTTATATCATATGGACTGTAATTTTTTTTTATCTAATTAAAGTAGAATGTGTGTACTATGGTTTAATATTATATAATTTAATACTTGGTTTTTTCTGATGACTTATAACTATATCTGAAATTAATAAGAAGGATATTAATTTAATAAAAAAATGAAGAAGTATTACCTAAATAACTATTTTGTTGAGATAATACTAATATTGATATTAACTCAGTAAAAAAATAACATAATGAAAGAACTTTTAAACATTTAAAAGCAAAATATATTCATGAACAAATAGTACAGATACATGGCAAAAATTTAAGTTTCAATACTCAGAATAATAAAACAAATCCATGATAAATCATTCCTAAGAATATGTAAAGTAATGCGATTTGTAATCTGAAATTAACATACAGAAATACATTAAGTTAAATAGAAATTTTATGGTAATGAATAATTATTTAATTCAATGTTTTATATTATATTTTATTTATATTAATTTTATAAAACTTTTTTAAAATTTTTTTCATAAAAATAAATATGATTTATTAGATGAGTAAGAGCAATAAACGCGACTATTTGTAATTAGATGATTTTAATAAATTAATCACATAATTACAAAACACCGTTAATTTGTATTAAAAATATCAGCAGTTAAGTCAGTAAAATTAAGTTCATTGCTGGTATTACCTTAATAATTAAACGTCACAAGCGAATAGTATCATTTTGATGGAGATGACGCTTATTTTAATTATCTTCAATAACACAGTGTAGTTCCTTGTAAAAGAGTTTAGGATCATTAATTTTAATATAAAGAAATCCATATTTAAGAGCGGGAGATATTTAATAGATATTTTTTATGTATTTAAATATGAGATACATAAAAAATGTAAGCGTCATTGACTTTTTTTCTGAAAAAAATGAACTATCGAAGTCTGAAGTTATATACTATTTGCTTTTATATTCCGGAGCATTTATAATAAAAAAACGTAATGTGTCAAAACAAAGAGGATTTATAAAGCATTTATATTTGGCAATATTTTATTTCCATAATAAATATTCTTTCTTTTGAAGTATTAGTTTACTTCAAAATGGGATTATAATCTATAAGTTTAGGCTCAAGTTAAGCTATTATGTTGGGATTTCTTATACTTTTAGATATTTCTCATTAATACGTTTCTTCGGATAACTGTAATTTTTTTGCTTCAATTAGGATTTGTATTCTAATAAATATAATTATATTTTAATTACTTTAATTATGTTTAAGCACACTCATAAAGGAACAGTATAACTAAATAAATTATAAGTACATTTTCTTAAAATAAAGAAGCAAAAATCGTGATTGAATATACATTAAAGTAAAAAATAAAATTTACATTTTCATGGGAGAATTATGGCTATGCTTCCACGTGTACCAAAATATTGTCAAATGCTGTAACTGACCTATACGGAAATAAAAAGACAAATATTGTCAAAGGGGAGAAATATAAACATAGAATAGATTCTATGGATGACAAATGATATCCCTCATCAGTTAATACTGTCCACTATCTGACGGCAATGTCAGCTGTCAGGGTATTATAAAAAGATGATATATGTTTCACAATGTAAAGCGATATAGAAATACATTTACCACAGAACGACAGTGGAAAGAAAAAATGTTTTCACTGTGCGTTTTAGGTGATATCTTTACTCTATTATATTATTTTTTATAATCAATTTTTAGATGTTTTATGAATACATTAATAACTCTAATTTCGTGACCACTTGATATGCATTATTAGTTAGCACATGTCAATATATTGAATACATTTCTTTTGTATTAATCATTTTATGTTTCACTTAAAATCATAATACTTCCAATATACAAATCGAATTTTTGATTTTGAATTAAATATATTAGTATCATTGACAATAATCAAATGCATTTATTATTAATTAAAGCTACACTTTATTGTATAATGTATAATAAAAAATTGTCCGGCTAAAATTTGCTTAGTGGGTTATGGCACAAGGTTAACAAAGCCTACTTATACAAATCTCAGATTAAACAAATTGTCTTAGACCCCTTTCTCTGAAAAAATGTTTCATTTGTTCCTTGTTTTAGAATAGAATGTTACAGCTGCAAGAAAAAAACCATTTAAGATATTAAAAATTTGTACAGCTTAAAAGTTTTTATTCATGTTATTTTAGTGTTGTAGTGCTTAATTTATTGTTTAAAAAAAGATTGCTGCATATATATATATATGACTATTTTAGAAGCAACAACTAAGTGAATATGTATAAATAATTTTTTAATAATTAAAAAATATGCAATAAGTGAACAGTCAACTACTACCTATAACGCAAAAAGAATAAAATGAAATTTAATAATCGTTAGTTTACTTAAAAATCGATATCCAATTATATATAAATATGATCTTGAAGAGTTTTTTTTATAAAAAAATTCTTGTTTTAAATAAATAAAATAAATTACTAATGTTTTAATAAAGTTTTAAAAGTTGTAAATTGAATTTTTATTTAGATATAATCATTGAAAATGAACTAAATAATTATTTATATCAGTAATGCACATAACATTCAATATATAATAACACGAGATACTGTTATTGAGATTTTTTTCAGATTTTTTCAGCCATTGTGAACATTTGATAGTAAAAATATAGACGCCATGGATACATATGTAAGCAGTTTTAAGTTTTCTGATTTTATAAAAAGTTATTAGGTATAAGGGATATTTTTGTCGTTTTTGAACACGTGCACTTTAATGCAATGTAGATTCTTAGCACAAATTCAGATTAGACTTCAAACGGTTTAAACAGTTAGAATATTGCACTATTGATGATTTTTACACATATTTTCGTATTTTAATTGGATTCTTTAAACTTGTAATACTGTCAACATGAATGAAAACGAAGTACACATTGTTATGTTGTTTGAGTTCCAAAAGAGGTGTAACGTGATGGGAGCAAGAAAAAAAACTTTTGTGACTTGTTTGCAGAGGAAGCTGTAGCTCGAACATACCAAATATAGCTTGTGGAATTTTGCTTGAGTGATTTTCTTAAAGGTAAACCCATACCAGGAAGGCCCTCATATGTCAGTGACGAAGTGCTACTCAGTATGATCAGGAAAAATCTAATGTTAACTTCCGCAGAAGTAGGCTTTAAACTTGGAATTCATCAGTTGATTGATTGATCGAATATTAACGTCGCACTGTTTAGCTACACGAGGGCTTTTGGCGACGCACCACGTAATTTCGAACCATGGTCAAGTGACATGGACGACACCTAAGCTGGCACCCTACTCTCCTAACTACCACACCACATCAACGGGAGGATGTTTCAGCTCTCGACAGATTTAACTTGCATCACTGCTTTACACGGTGGGTCTTTAGTGATACTGGGCTCAAACTCGGGGCAAGGCAAGCCACGATCCGATACATATACCACTCGGCTACCGCAGCATTGGAATTCATCAGACCACTGCCTTTCATTTCAATAAAATGCTTGATTTCGTGTCGAAACTATCTGTTTAGGGAGCCACATGAATTAAGGTATCCGACTACGTTAAGAATTGTGATTTTAAAAAACCACATAAATGGATAATTTTCATGATATTTAGCATCACTTAGATTAGAATACATGTATAAAATTGTTTTAAGGACATTTTGATAAAAAAAAATTACTTAAATGCAATATTTCGGCAAAAAATTAACTTAGAACAGCCTTTTTTCAAAACGTTCTCTTTTTGTCAAAAATACTTCTGCTATAATAAGATTTTGCCTGTGTATAGCTCAAATCTCTATAGAAAGGCTCAACTGCCATTTTTGAAAAATTCCCATTATTTTCAGAGATACAACCAATTGAAATAATTATCAAGGTTTTTCTCTTAAAGTTCCTCCCCTCTGTTGTCGTAAAACATGGATCAACCCACTTCTAAGTTATATATTTCAAAAATTCCAGTTGAGCCTCTGAACAGAGGTCTGAACTATATACAGGCAAAATATTATTATAATAGAAGGATTTTTCACAAAAGGAGAATATTTTGAAAAGGGGTCATTCCATGTTAATTTTATGTCAAAATATTGTACTTAAATAATTTTTTATTGTAATACTATTATTAAAACAATCTTATATACTTTTTCTATTCTAGCAAAAATATCATATGTTTATTCAAACGGATGTGTATCACGAAAAAAGGTTATGTTGTGGTTTAATGGACAGAATTTCGATGAGACTGCTTGCCAAAAAAGGGAACCGTTTTTGGACCACTTGATGACTGCAGATGGAAAGAGAATAGTGTACAAACACGTGATTAGCAAAAAGGCATATGTTTACAAAGGGATGTGTATCAGAAGTAGGTTATGTTGTGTTTTTGTGTGTGTGTGTGTGTGTGTGATGAGACAGCTAGGGTATATTGCACTACGAGTTGCTGAAAGAAAATGAAACGGCCATTACTACTACATGTGACAAGACACACAGCATAAAAAATTACAGAGTTAGGTTGGGAAATTTTTCTTCGACCAGTGTTATGAATAAGAATAAGAATCGATTTAGAATTAGAATAATGAATATAGAATTAGAATCAATCATGTTAATTGGATGCCAATGTATTTCGACTTACCGCGACTGTTACTTCCATGCTGGACACCTAAGTACATTTTTTATAGAAGCTTGAGGAAAAAATAATTGGTTACGATGAGTCATTGAGAAACACGCACAGAATTTTTCCAGTCAATATTTTACAAAAAAACACACAAGCACGCCATTACATGAAGGAAAACATTGCGTAACGCAATCACAAAAAAAAAACGATGCTTCCATTACACACGAATACGAATCGAACGGCATTTTTCCCGCCAATAACAAATGCTTCTAGAATAAAAAAAAAGTCCCAGTTCGTGGCGCCATCTCTGGACGGCGAAAGGAGTGAACTGTTCTTAACAACCAGCATATACTCTACATATTGCACTATTTGCTGACCATCATGTGTTCAGAGCGCAGGAAAACTTTCTTCATGGAAATGAATAGGTTCTGAGGCTGTCCAAAGGGCAATGGATGAATTCTTTGTCTCCAAAACAAAGGACTTACTTTTCAAGGGGCTAGATAAGCTGCCAGAACGATGGCAATAAGGTGTAAATAACAAAGGACGCTATACTTTCGATTATTTATATTTATTAAAGATTATTAGACAATTAGAATTATTAAATTTTAAATAAAAAAAAGGAATATTTTCCTTCAAAAGAAACCCGACAGAACTTTCCCTTAGAACCAACAAATAAAAAAGCATACATATTTATTAGATACTTTTCAAATGGTAATCGTTTTATTAATGGTCATATAATAAATAGGCTGAAATTGTGCACAATCATGAACAGAGTGAGCAGCGTCGTTTCAAATGTTGCAAGAAAGCAAGCCTACTTCTAGAAAAATAAAGCTTGCGTCACATCCGAAACTCTTTGTATGTAAAAAGACGAGTAAGCATATGTTTACCCACTCTACTCTTTTGAATATCCATTTAAACTAACAAGGAGAAGCTGTAGAAAAGCAGTGAAGCACGCGTCAAAAATTGGAAGTAGTTTATTACTTCCAAGGGCTAAGAAAGATCGAAATTGAATGTCTAAAAATAGATCACCCTCTGTGCTCTCTAGAACCATTTTTCTGAGATATTTCGTGAATGAACTCAGCACAAGGAAAATTATTCTAGAATTATAATGTAAATTACAAAAAAGATCAATCCAGAAGAAAGACTTAAGTATCTTAGAAATAAATGGATTTATTTTTCTTTGAATAAATTGAGTTATTTTTTTTATTCGATACAGCAAATTTCTTATGTTTTCACCGTGTTAATTACCATCTTAAATAATGTATAAGAAATTACTTATGAAAATGGTATTATTCAATAATATAGTTAATAATTCCTTGTTTAATAGAAGTAAACGATTTTGCGGAAAAAGTTTATAGCGAATACATTGTTGTTGTTTTTTGTATCGTTAGTTATAAGAATAATATTTTTTGCTACCGGTACTTATATGTCATGTTCGTTTAGGGCTATTTAATTAATATACTAAACCAGTGTTTCTGAAACTTTCGATATTTGCAACCCAATTTTCAATACTAATTTTCATCCCCCCAAACCCATGCAATAACACCGGATTGAATGCAATAATAATGTACCTAGACTCTAAAGCTACAGTACGACTATTACTACAAATCGTACAAATTATTAAGATAAGTATTTTGTATGCAACATCGGATACAATCCTGTATATGACTAGCCCATGAGAGTCAGTAGTTAATAAAGGGTGTTTTTTTAGAGGTATAGAACTTTAAATTGCAATAAAACAACGATGTATTATTCGATTGACATGAATTTTTTTATTAGAAAGATAATCTTCTGGCATTACATTTTAAATATGATTTCTGGCATAGGAATGCCACGGCTGGCTCGGATGTAGTCCAATCTGGACGTCCAATTTTCGATGACTTTTCCCAACATTTGTGGCCGTATATCGGCAATAACACGGCGAATGTTGTCTTCCAAATGGTCAAGCGTTCGTGGCTTATCCGCATAGACCAATGACTTTACATAGCCCCACAGAAAGTAGTCTAGCGGTGTTAAATCACAAGATCTTGGAGGCCAATTCACAGGTCCAAAACGTGGAATTAGGCGGTCACCAAACGTATCTTTCAATAAATAGATTGTGGCACAAGCTGTGTGACATGTTGCGCCGTCTTGTTGGAACCACAGCTCCTGGACATCATGATTGTTCAATTAAGGAATGAAAAACCTAGTAATCATGGCTCTATACCGATCACCATTGACTGTAACTTTGTGGCCTTCATCGGTTTTGAAGGATTCCACCAGCCCATAAAGCGCACCAAACAGTCAGTTTTTCTGGATGTAACGGTGTTTCGACATACACTTGTGAATTAGCTTCACTCCAAATGCGACAGTTTTGTTTGTTGACGTAGCCCTTCACCATTGTTTAGCTTCATCGCTAAACAAAATTCGCTTATGAAAATCGGGAACAACGGCAATCTCGTTTTGGGCCCATTCGACGAATCTACGCCTTGCTTGATGATCGTTTTGATGAATTGCCAAACCAAACTGAGAATAAATCACTTGACAGCTGTTAAATCGGTCGCCATTTTGGAAAGTAATGCCAACTTAAACTTCTATACCTGGAAAAAAAAACACTCTTTACTAAGCTTCTTCTTAAATTTGTATTGATACATTACTTGTCAAATACATTGTGCAGTACAGGCACATTTATAAGTATATTATATCAGTGTAATTGTGTATTTTATTTTGTTTCTTTTCAGTAAATTAATATATATTTTTAAATAATCTTTTATTTTTGACTTTCCCATATGATCCCCACCCACGCATATGGTTGGCACGCTTTCCTAGGACAGTGCACTCCGCAGTTTGAGAAACTCTTTACTAAACCAATTTATGTACAATTTCTTAAAACTTTCTCATTCTTAGTTTTGAAGAATTTTATTTTATTTTTTTTACTTTTAAATAATAATATTGAATAATGACTAATACGATTGACTTTTATTATTTTTTTATTATTTAAGTTTTTTTTCTAACCAGTAACTTATCTACTATTATTCGGTTATCCATTAATAATTATTATGTATAACACGCTTAAGTGGGGTATCATATCAGTGAATACAGTTTGTATTATTTATGCATTTTTAAGTTACAACACATTAAAAGTTTTTCACACGATTTAAATTTCATTTAAAAACTTAAATAATAAAATAAAAGATGATGAGTGATAAAATAAGGATAAGTATTGCTTTAACAATTTTAATTTTACAATTTCTAAAGAAAATTAAGTTTTCCCGTACATTAAAACTACAAAAAAATAACAATAAAATGAAATAAACTATTTTCATAAGGCTTTTCCTTATCACTGAATTGAAATAATTGTACAATTTTAATTAATAAAAATTTTACAACGAAATTTACAAGTATTACTATTCAAGTTTTACAAGTATTATACAAATTACACTTCATCTTACTCTTTTTAGAAATGCTTTCAGTAGCTTACTATAGAAGATAATTAAACACCGTTTAATTAATTGGCTTATTGTATATAACCATAATTTCTCTTTTATACATTCATCAGAATTATAGCTTTCGAATGCTTAATCTCGCGAATCAGAACAATACAGTTAATTCAATTAAGTGTTCCCGCTGTGTGAGTATTATAATGATCAAAGTTTCAAGTCTGCGTGCGAGTAATGATATAATCACTAATCAGTTACGATAATTTACGCAAGATGATTTTAATACCGCTAGATGAATAATTAGCATGCTATCTGCATATTTTAATTACATAGGAATTTAGAATTAAGGTATCGTGAACTGTGAACAACCAACTTTATTCTTTCGGAAATAAATAATTAAATCCCCTAAAGTACAATTGATGGTTTGGATTGTGGATTTTTCTCGGAAAGAAAATGTTATTGTCAAAAAAACGATCTATAAACATTACAGGAGAATAATACATTTTAAAAGAAAAATGTATTCTAAATGTTACAAACTATAAATTAATATCATTTTATTAAAAAACGGGCTGACCTTCTTATTTGGGCATATTGTTTTATTTAATCACAAGTTATGCATTCTATAAAATAACCATATTGCTTATTTCCTACATTACTATAGCCATTAAAAAGTATTATAGACTTATTTCTAAATTCTTAAGTTAAGGTAATTAAAATATATGGGAGAAATTGTTTCATTAAACCTGTCCTAATAAACATTAAAAAAGGTTTAAGGCCCTCGTTAAAATATAGAAACAAACAAAGAAGGAACACAAGACCTTGAAAATTTCAGTTAAAATAATAAATTTTTAAAGAAGTTTGAGGAGGCATATTCATAAAGGAAAAATTATACGCAATTCATAAAAATAAGTATAAAGCAGCAGTGATCTGTAACAGTGATGGTTAAAACAAGGAAATGAGGCAAGTTTGAAGAGTGGTAATATGATACGAATGACGAAATATACGAGCAACAATGCATCCAAGGACAAGTGGTTGACAAGCTTTTTCAGGCACAATTTTACAGCTTATGTAGTTTACTAATGTCCTCATATTACATATCAACTAGAATCATTTTCCTATCGATTAAGTGCTAGTAGCTTACACACATAGAGTTTGTTAAGAGGTCAGCCATTGACTTCACATACAGATGACTTTATGATATCATGGCTTACGTACCAACCCATACGATATCAGGTAAATTTTGGATTGCTCTTTTAGGGCGCTATAGCGGTCTAATGATGTATATTGATGGGAGGCCGTCGGCCCCTGAGATACAGTTGTAATTTTTGCATTTGCCCTGTTTACAGAAAATAGGGATTACACAGGAATGTGGGTGCGTCGAGGTTCATCAAACCTTATGGCCGGCAAGGTTGTGTTCTTGCGCGGATTGTTGAATCCAATCAGGGTGGTAGATTTGACGGTAATGAATCCGTAGCGGATTCTTTTTGAAGTGGTGCGGTCAACTTTAAAACGCACGCAAGCGATTCTCTTCGGGCTTTTTTCCCTCTTACGTCTGCCAGAAAAAACCTCCCGTCGGGAAGCGAACTCGCTGCCCGAGGTTACCCCTCCGTCCGCTCCTCTCCTCTCAGATAAGAACCACCCTTGTAAATTTTAATGTTTTTTGCAATATGTTAATCAATAAATATAATTGTTTACCACTATACGATCAGTATTAATTAGTTTCATTGGTTTATCATTTAGAAATAATTTTAACTTAAGTCATGATGCGATGTTAAAATAAGAATCTGGATTTAGGTCAGGGAAATTAAATGAACCAACTTTAGCGTCGCATTAATATATGATTGCTGCAGCCAATAGCACTCGCCTTCCTTCAGGGCATGCTCAATGCCATTTAGCAATAGGATAACTTCCGACTGCGCTGCATGGATATTGTTCGCGCTGCAAATTAGCCCTAACTCAAGGTCTATGGTGTGGCTGTAGAGTTATACAAGTCCAGCTTGACAAGATGTCTGTCCTCTTGAACGTTGGTGGTTCGAGGCCATTGAGATCCTGAAAGGTGTCTTCAACATAAACTTGCTGAAGCATCCAATTCACATGACATTTGTTGGATTCCGCCTAATACGAGTAGCAATATAACAACAGATTTATTGTTAAACCTCAATCCTACTATTATGAAGTTCAGACGTACTAGTAGCTATTTCTTGATGTATGATGAATAAACGCAATCTTCTCTTGAACAACCAATATTCAAAAGCGATTGAAAAATAAGAAAACCACCGAATAACTCTTCTCTTAATAGCATTTATGATGCAATCTCTTCCTCCTGCATTTTTTATTGTCTTTAAATGGTAATCATTTGAACACCACATCAACTTCTTTACTTCATGCAAATCTGACGTTTGTACCATTTCTCCTTCTTTGTTTTCTAAACTTTGAAGCTACACTGGTGTGCAAAACTTAAGCAACAATGTAAAAATTAAGCAGATAACCATGAAACTGCAGAAAAGGAGGTCTGGACATCAGTACAGTGAACACGTAAGTCAGTAGAAACATCATGCGTATGCAAATATCAAGAACCAAACGTCAGAAGCGAAGGTGAGCGGACGCAAAACGCGTGATCTCGGCGCGTGCTGTTCAACAGTAAAATAAAATGAAGGACGCAGACGCAATTCAACATATTCGCTGCAAGTGTCAGTGAGTCAGTTCGTGAAATATGGCTAGAAGAAATCACTAGGACAACTTCACACGTGGAAGAATGATCGGAAAGCTGGAGGAGGGGCGTACCGTCACCAGTACAGCTGCAGAGTTTGGAATCAACAAAAGTGTCCTTTCGTGGACTTGGAAAGCGTACCAAACCACAGGTACAGCTGTTAGAAAGGTTGGTGGTGGAACGCCCGAGGACGACAACTGCAGGGGATGACCGATATATCATCCTGCAGGCGAAAAGAGGCCGAAGGCAGTCAGCAAGCGTCATTCCTCAGCAGATTTCTACAGCAACGGGGCGACAAGTGTCGCGGTTTACTGTGGCCAGACGCCTTCACAAAGGAAACCTATTCGCCCGCCGTCCTGAACGCTGCCTCCCGTTGAAAGTTGACCACCGACGCCACCGTTTACAGTGGTGCAGAGAGCACAAAAGCTGGACAACTGTCAATGGAGTCGTGTCCTCTTTACGGATGAGAGTCGGTTCAGTACCAGAAGCGATTCTCAACGAGTTATGATTTGGAGAGAGATAGGGACACGGTTTTATACCAGTAACATCAAGGAAAGACACCATTACGGTGGTCCTGGAGTTCTTGTCTGGGGAAACATTACGCTGAACGGGCGAACTGAGCTCCACATTTTCGATAGAGGGTCTGTAATCGGCGATCACTATTGTGAGGAGGTACTTCTTCCCATGTGCGTCTGTTCCGAGGTACCATTGGCCCAAACTTCAATTTTATGGATGACAATGCACGGCTACATCGGACTCTTGCTGTTGAGCAGCTGCTGGAAAGTGAAGATATCACTCGAATGGATTGGCCAGCGTACTCCCCAGATTTAAATCCCATCGAACATGTGTGGGATGTTTTGGGGAGACGTATTGCAGCACGCTTACATCATCCGGAGATCACCCAACAATTCAAACAGATGCTGATTGAAGAATGGGCACTCCTACCGCAAGAAATGTTGCACCAGCTGGTTCTGAGTATGCGGAGACAGTGCGAAGCAACCATTGCAGTGAGGGGAGGGCATATACCATATTAAGGAACATCTGCTTGTTGTTCTTCCTGTTGGATAGACCATCATGAGTCACGATACTATGCGTTCAATAAAGCTTGTAAATGTTTTATTCCATACCGTATGCATTGTATTCCTTTTTCAGCGCCGATGCTTTCGTCATCCTTTACGTACATAATACTCTCCCTCATTTCTGAATTTCATGTCTCTCAGATGATTTTTCGTGAAGTTATGGCAATAAACCCACATGTTGCTTAAGTTTTGCACAGCAGTGTAGTATTGTGTATACATTATATATATCCGTGCGCGTGTATGTATGTTCGTAGCTTGATGGAAATAAAAATTCTGCGATATGTCTATTGTTGATGAAATTTAAAGCTTTATCTATATCATTAAACATTGAAACTTTATCTATATTATTAAATATTGAAACTTAAGCTATAAAATTAAAATTAAATGAAACATTCTAGTATATTTGTAGTAAATTGGGATACGTAATAAGGCGTTTGCTAGAGGAGTTAATTAAATGGTTGAATTATCAGCATATGATGGTACCTAATTTCACGCTTATATTCACTTAATAATATGAGGTCCTAATTCATCAAATATCACACAAGATATGGTCGGGTTCACTGTAAGTTTAAGATAAATTGCAGGACTTGAAGAATTTATTAATACTAGGGCTACACTTCGAATATATGTTTTGGTTCACTATCACATTCAATTATATTTTGCTCAAAATTAATCAAAAGTAAGTGTACAAAAGCCATCAGTAGGAAATCAGTTAAATACTAAATTATTTTAAAATATAGCAAATATATTAAGTAATGCAAATATTTATTTTCCAGAATATAAACTGTTTTTAAATATGAGAAAAAAATATGGTTTTGATTTCAAAAACATAAATTAGAAAATATAAAAAAACACTAGCTAAGATATTAAAAAATGTAACACACACACACACATAAAAAGTGTTTGTTAATAATTTCAAAAAAATACAACATATTATTTAGTTCCACTAATTTTATAATTTACTAAAAACATTTTTGTTTAATATTACTCAAAATATATAATTATAATTTAAAAACAACACATTTAAACATTTAAAACTTATTAGAGATCAAAAATATGTGTGACTTATTGTTATTTCAACATTTTAAAATAAAATATTAAAAATAATATTAATCTGGAAAATGTTTTTTTTGCTACAATTAATATTTTATGTTAGATATAGCAACATAATATATTTAACATTTTTTTCATAATTTTTTTTAAAAAATATTACGTTAAGTATGAGTGTAGTATTCAAAAATATTTATTTTAATTCTTGAATAAATTTCTCATTGAGGCCGTTCTAAAATAAAAACTCAAAAATTGTCTGTAGTATTAACTATAAAAATATTTAAAATAACATCATACGTAAAAAAGAGAATCTTAATGGTTCTTCTTCAACAACAACCATTAAAATATTTTCAGATAAAAAAGTTTTGCTGCGTATTTTCTTAAAATATAGATTATTCTTAAACTTATTCTCATAAAATATAAGTTCAGATACCTTCTAATAAACTACAAATGCTAAGTTATCAGTTATTTTTTCCATCATTAAAAAGTTAGAGGAATGGTACCATTTATAAAAAAAAAATCTATGGTTTAATGTTTTTTCAATTTTTTTTGCTTTTAAATTATGTATATGTATTACATAAAGCAGTTTTTGTTCTGAAAATACTACAAAAAGCTAACCATTTAATAGTTTAAAGAAAAATTAAAAAATTTATGAGAAGGGATTCTAAAATGCTCTTCATCCTACAATAACTGACGCATACGTATGAAATTTGAATTACAAGTACGTCAAATTATGTATAACAAACGTTGATATGAGTTTTCTTTCTAACATGATCACAATTTGTAGAATACTTTTTTTGAAAGCTTAGTGAGAATTCTTTGAAAAGTGATTAATTTCTAAATTCGACATTTTTTCAAAAAAAGTAAGTTTTGCTTTGATTCAAATATGCATGTCTTCTTTTGTTATATGTATTAATTTGCAATAGCTAAAAATTTGGCATAATAGAAAAAAGCCTTAGCACTTTTAATGAAGATAAACTTGTTATTTTTTTTCTGAGACAAATCATTTTAAACGTTTTTTTGCCATTGGGATGTAAATAAAAACATAAATAAAAAATTAATTTCTTTTTTTAAAACAAAGCTGTCAAATTTTGTGCGATTATGGAACAAAATATGTGGAATAATTTAGGCTAAAATAATTAATTTAATTTATTTTGCCTATTATTGTCAACTGAATCGTATCGTGTCATCTAAAGATTCATAAAAGTCATCGCTAATATTTCCAAAAGAAAAGAAACCTTATTTATTACATTCTGAATTATTGAATATCATGAATGCAATAAATTGTTAAAGAATTTATTTATGAAATTTGTTTGGTAAATAACTTCTGATGTGAGATCAATATAATTTATTGATTTCCTTGTGTAATCCTATTTTTGATGTAAGAGGCTGTCATAAGGCTTCCTTAACTCGAATGATTAAATATATTTGCTTTAAATAATTAATACAAGCCCCACTGAGTGAATTATGAGAGGATCAGTTTGTATGAATTAAAACGGAAATTGATGAGAATAACAAAAGGAGTTAAGATATTGATTGAAGTGATACGTCAGTAAAAAGGCTTACTGATGTATAGCAAGCTTGTAAATTTCTGCAAAAAATTAAGCTTACAGATTATAAAAATAATAGAAAATAATGGGAAATTTAATTATTGTAAAAAGAATTTCAGTAGCGCATTGATGAAAGTTTAATAAAATATTACTATGTTTCATTTTTTCTTATAGTTGAGTTTCACGTAGAATTTCTTTTTAGCTCTATTCTGGATTTAGTAAATTTCTTTTTTATGTACAAGTAAAACTGGCTAATTTCAGGTTGATAAATAGTTTGCGCTGTATGTCAAAAGTTCTTATTATAGGAAAAAGGAATCTTAAAATTAGATCATATTTCATAAATGTAACTTAATATTAGGCTAACCATTCCTCTTCGGATTAGCGAATTAATCTTACGGAGAAAGAGTTACGTGCCTCAAAAAGTTTTGGCAATAAAATTAAAAACATAAATTTTCTGATGAAAGGTTTTTACTAAATTTTCTAAATTGAATCTATTACAGGGATTAAAAGTAAAAGCATGATTTTAGTACTTTTGAAAAAAAATGAAAATTTATTAAAGTAAACATTGGACATGGATTTTTAAGATGATACAAATTACAACAATTTTTTAACTGAAATATGAAACGTTTTCAAAATTATTCTAATGCTCCTCATTCTTTTTGTTTTTTCCATTTAAAAATGTAATATAAATGTATCCAATGTTTCATGTTTTAAATTTAAAAATTGTTTGTCACACACATTGCTTTTTAAATAATATTTTTCGTGCGAGTTGTCAAGGAAAACAGTATTCAAACATCTTTTTCTTGAACACTATAAAAGTTCAGTTTGCGTTTACGCTGATAGAAATGGATTTTTTTTAAATTTCTTGTAGTTATTTGTTACATATTTGCATGTTCTTTCATAGAGAATTAAAAAAATGATGATAAAACGGAAAACGAGTGCATATTTTAAATTATTCAGGATATCCATACTTTCGAATAAAACAAAAATTTGTTACCTTAATTGATCTATAAGCTATATTATTGATACAATTATGATATAGTCAATTAATTCAACAGAATTTGTTTTTACCAGACAGAAAATATTTATGTATTTTTAGGTGAAGCTTTTTAATTCAGTCATTTTTACTCAGTCAAAATAGAGATAAAATTCAAAATAAACGAAAAAAATTCCAATCTTGTTTAGAAGACAAGTTAGGAATCATGATCAAGTCTATGAAAAACTATGTGAATAAGAAATTAAAAAAGGAAAAATTATATTTTATTTTATCTTAAGTCTTACGAGAAAATGTATTCTTATTTAAAATAAAATATTACTTTCGAATGTAGACTTCTTCTTTTCTTTTGTAGGATGGATTAAAGAGGCAAACGTACATATTTGGTTTTATCAATTACTAAAATACTTTGAAAAATTTAAGGTAAAATAAGAAGTTTCTCTGAAATCCATTCCTGCATTAAAAATAATATTTTTACCTTAAAAAGATATATATAATTGAAAAATATTTCTTGCATAACTTTTTCAGAATCATTTAGATTTGTCTACCATTTAGGCACTAGACATTGCTGAATGCTCAGTAAGAATTCAGATACAATGCTAACACATTCGACTACTGATAGATGTAGTTCGACTGATACGAATCTTTGGTATTCCACGCACTTAGGGTTGAAGCCGTACAACTGATACCTGATTGAATAATACATTTAAATGGAACAATAAATTGATCTCTACATAAGATGAATGTTAAAAGAAAGGCCAATTCCGCAAAGTACAAAGAAAAACAATCGTGGAAAACTCTAGAAATCTTACAGCTTTTTGCAAAGTGAGAAAGTTAGATCTCCGAACGGTCCCAAAATAGCTAGGTTAATAGGTTGACGGAGAAAATGTTAAGAAGCATATAAATGTAGATCGTGTCTCGACAAACATTACTTCCTGAATTGGAAGACATTATTGGCGAATTAATTCTGATAGAAGACCAACAGGTATGGTAGACTGCATGATTAATTTCAATGCATTCTCCCTTCACAAAAAAAAAATCAAATTAATCTGGAACTAAATTTACTAACTGAAGGCTTTCTTCAATGCTGTAAACTGAACGAAATAACTGTAAATATTTGTGCTGGATTATGCAAAGAAGTACTACTTTGAAACATAATAAAATGTTAAATATTGTGTCAAATATTGATTTATCTTGAAAAAAGATCTAATGTATATTTCACTGAAAAATTAATATAAGTCCGGATCTTAATTTTGTAAAACATATGTGTAGTATGTATATAATTCACTTACATGTTTTTTTTTAAATTTCTGGAAAATATACCATATGTTAAATCATACATTGGTAAAAGCAGACACAAAATTTAATTTGTTTCTAGTCAAAATATTTGACAGATGAAACATAAAAACTTAAAAGCGTATTTAAAGGTTAGTGTTATTTATTATTGTTGAATATAATTTTTAGTATTATAATAGTCTCTTTAATATTACTTAACTTTTGTGATGACAGTATCGAAAGTTTCTAACATTTACATACTTATAGATTAATTCGATTTTACGTTTGATTTATATTTAAATTTTATACTATCTAATTCTTTCAATAACTTTTTTGTCAAAATAAAACATCTGTAGAATTAATAAAAATCTGTAATTGTATTAATGTTTAAAAGCATATGTTATACGAAATTAATTCTAATTCCCTAAATAGAAAGCAGAATATTTTTCCATATTTTATATAATATTTTGTTTTAATAATTTATTATTATTGCTTCATTTTGTGAATGAATGAGCACTTATGTATATTTATACAGGAATATGTATCACAATTTTTTTGTCAGATTCTATCTAAAATACATGAAAAATGTATGCATGCTTCGAAAGTAATTTTTTTCATGAGGACGGCATGATGATGCAGCAAATAATATTTTTTGTTGTTATTGTGTAATCATTTATTCCAAAATATTATACTTAGTTCCGGACAAAGACGTAATACTAATAAATTTAAAAACAGCTTTTAAAAACAACATAAAATTAATAATTGGTTCATAAAATAAAGTTTTATTTCTTTTAAAAATACTCGCATCTATTTAACCTACAAAATTATCATTATTTTATAATTAATCCATCACACATGAGTTTGACTGACAGAGAAGATAAAAAAATCTATGAAGCAATATAAATTTAGTGTTATAGTAATGCTGCAATTTTAATCTAATATAAAAATTTCAGATGGAGCAAATATCAGAATATCATACCATGATAAAAGAAAAGGAAGAATCTTTGATTATTCAAAAAAAATATTTTTAACATTTATTACAGTATTTAAATTTATTTAATTATTTATATAAATAATAACAACTTTATATCTATTGAATGGAGATCATTTCAATAGAAATGGTTGCATATATATATTCATCTTCATACATCTTACTTCTTACACAAACAAGGAAGGGCTAAAACAACAAACAGCAAAACTCTTCAATAAGATTCTTCAATATACAGATGAAAAAAATAATTTAAAAAAAATCGAAGTCTTTCTAAAACGAAAAATAGCCTGACAATTTGGTTTCACTTCCAGATGTTATGAATAAAATTATAAACAATCTTCAAACAAATTCGAAGCAAATTTGGTTATCTACAATTCAAATTAAATGAATTACTTAGAAATTGAAAAATGATTAACATATCCACAGAAAAATCGCTTGTCACTCCAAAACTCGAAATAAATTTATCTTTTCAAAATTCAAATTAAGTCTTCCTTTAAAAGCCGAATACTTCAAAACTCGAGATACGTTCACCTTTATAAAGATTTAGTACTTCCTCACCCCCACTGGATACCTTTAAAAAACTCTGTCACTAAGGCCGACAGAACTCTACATCCCAACCGTTAAGTGGTATTTAAGTGATTTGAAGTACAATAATAAAAAGAAAAAGACAAATAAACATCTCCGGACTAGAACCCTCTTTCTCTACTCTCCCTCCAAGCCACGTGGCTTCTCTGAATAAGTGCCAGCCAGCATGGCGGTCTCCAGAATTTCGTTTTTGATTTAAAAGAGTTCTTCCCTTTCCCTCTTATCACCTCGAGTACCAAAATGTGTCAGAATTTAGCCCTCAGACGAGTCCATATGGACTGGTTTATAGGTCTCCTGGGTGATTTATTTTGATGGAAATTTGTTCCATCCTGCCTGCGGAGAGAAAGTGTTAATGGCAGATGCTTGTGGTTCTAGTTATCAACTCTGAAGGCGTGTGTATGCAGACGTATTTATAACGTTCGAGAGTATTGGGGAGACATGAGAGAAAAGGATTATTTATATTTGGAAAGAACCACTAAATGGTAGACATAATAAAGGACCTTTTTATTTTCTCTACACTTGTGAAAAATAGATTAATGTTCAGAAGACGTTGCCTTGCAAATAAGTGGCTATTCTTCAAGACATTTTACGACAGTTTTCGTAAAGCCTTAAAATACAATTTATGTTCCAAGTCAATTTAAGGCACAAAAGGAGGTATCACTTTCTGTTGATAATACAGAAGACCAAATCAAAAAATTAATTTGAGGGAGGAGTTATACTTAAAGAATTATAGACTGATTAACTGGCACATTGTAACACCGATTTTTGAAGAAGAATATATATATATAAAAAAATCAAAACTTTAAGCACACATCAAATTCTAATTTCTTTTTCTAACAATATAAATGTTGAGCCTAATTAAAAATTAATAGTTAGAATTAGAATTAACACATTAATTGACTTAATAATATGAACTATCAATTGAATTATAAAAACAATTGCAGAAAAAAATTAAAAAATTTGTTTGTCGGATAATAGAACTATTCACAGTGAGCCAAACGATTTTCCTTCTGTTCGATTTCATGTTTAAAGATACTTTCACAAAATATTGTTTTATAAATAAATTGTGGAACGAGATCACACATTTGAAAATTAATACCTGTTTTTTTCAATAATGCTCAATAATGTTATTTTATTAAACATTGAACTCTTGAAATTTATATATCTACTTAACTTCTCCTAAATTATATTACTTGAAACTAAAATGTTTAAACCTTTTTAAACGCACGCAATTTTATTTGCATGTTTATGAAGAGTTTACGAATATTTCCAGAAAAGCATACCAATTATTACTGCATGCATCAAGAACTAATTTAGAATATTATTTTATGGAAGTTATTCATGGAACAACAATACAATGCACAATTTGCACGTGATATGGGAATAGTTCATTGTAGAGTGCTGCTTCAAATTAACTTAAATAAAAATAATTAGGTACTCCATTAATTATTAGCACGAAATGAATGCAGAAACAGTTGAATTTTGACAGCAATTTTTTACATTCTACTAATACAGTAATGCGTCGAAAATAAGAGGAAACGTATTATTCACGAGTTAGTAAGAATGTATTTGGAGCAAAATAATTAATAAAGTAACTATACGGAGTGATATGAATACATAACTTTTTTAATGTATAATAAATAGTTTAATAACGTATTAATGGATGAGATGCTTAAAATTTTCTACGAGAATTGGAAAAATAAATTAATAACAATTGTTCACTCCAAATCGAAATCTGAATTGTAACAGAAAATGCAAAGATTGACAGAAGAAAATATTATACTGGATAAGTTATAAAACTCATTCAAAAGAGATTAAATTCATAGTTATAATTATTAATTCATCCTTATGCAAATATTTATTTCTAGCATTAATAAAATTGAAATGATAGCCATTATTCTAATGACGAATTAATGGAATTCTATGCCAGAAAGCACATGAACTAATGTTACACTGTTTTTAAACTAATAAATGTTAAACATCAATTCTAAATTGCTTGTTTTTATTTGCATTGCGTTTTGAAGCAAGGATAGGACTTTTAGCAATATACCTCATAATTATGAATCACTGTTAAGTTAGCTGGATGACACTCGAGATATGTTCCTCTATTCTCCTTCAGATACACTAATATGAAAATGTTGACAGCCTTGGGGGGTTAACTAGCATCAGTCATTTTCAGTTATGAGGCTTTCGTGAAACCACGACTCAAACGCATGGATTAGCGAAAACAATGCTAATCACGAGTTCATGACCGTGACCATTCCACTAACACAGACAATAAATTATAGAAATAAAGGGTGTTTTTTTAGAGGTATAGAACTTTAAATTGCAATAAAACCACGATGTATTATTCGATTGACATGATTTTTTTTATTCGAAAGATAATCTTGTGGCATTACATTTTAAATATGATTTCTGGTATAAAACTGCCGCGGCTGGCTCGGATGTAGTCCAATCTGGACGTCCAATTTTCGATGACTTTTTCCAACATTTGTGGCCGTATATCGGCAATAACACGGCGAATGTTGTCTTCCAAATGGTCAAGCGTTTGTGGCTTATCCGCATAGACCAATGACTTTACATAGCCTCACAGAAAATAGTCTAGCGGTGTTAAATCACAAGATCTTGGAGGCCAATTCACAGGTCCAAAACGTGAAATTAGGTGGTCGCCAAACGTGTCTTTCAATAACTCGATTGTGGCACGAGCTGTGTGACATGTTGCGCCGTCTTGTTAGAGCCACAGCTCCTGGACATCATGATTGTTCAATTCAGGAATGAAAAAGTGAATAATCATGGCTCTATACCGATCACCATTGTCTGTAACGTTGTGGCCTTCATCGTTTTTGAAGAAGGATTCCACCAGCCCATAAAGCGCACCAAACAGTCAGTATTTTGGATGTAACGGTGTTTCGACATACACTTGTGGATTAGCTTCACTCCAAATGCGGCAGTTTTGTTTGTTGACGTAGCCATTCAACGAGAAGTGCGCTTCATCGCTAAACAAAATTCGCTTATGAAAATCGGGAACAACGGCAATCTCGTTTTGGGCCCCTTCGACGAATCTACGCCTTGCTTGATGATCGTTTTGATGAATTGCCAAACCAAACTGAGAATAAATCACTTGACAGCTGTTAAATCGATCGCCATCTTGGAAAGTAATGCCAACTTAAACTTCTATACCTGGAAAAAAAACACTCTTTATATGTCTTTCCGAAGTACGATCTTTTCTGTGAACTTCTATCCATAAAATTATTCCGAAAGCTTTGACAGTGTTTGCGAAGGATTTACGTATATTTCAGAGGATTTTCTTCTTTATTCCTCTTTTATCCTCCACCCCCTCCTCCAATATATCTCATACGAGTGCCTACATGAAAAAACAGTAGCTTTGGGAATTGAACCGTATAACTTTTAATCTCGGCAGTTAAAGGATTAATTATAAACCGTACAAATTATCAAGATAAGTGTTAATTTTTGTATATAATTGTACATAAGACAAACTTGCTCTTAACTTAATATTGTTCAATATAAAATGCATTGTGAAGTACTTATACATTTATAAGTGTATTATATTAGTATAAACATGTATTTTATTTTTTATTATACCAGAATGTATTTTGTTTGTTTACTTTCAGCAAATTAATAATTTTTTTAAATAATCTTTTGTTTTCGATTTTTAATGTCCCCTTTGTAGAGTTATGCCCCCCTATTTTTCGCGCCTCAAAGTTTGAGAAACGCTGGTGTAACCTAACTTAAAGTAATAAATAATTGTTACATCAGATGATGCTTTATTAAACCCAGCCCCAAATTTACGCATTTATTCTAATTTTTAATTTCCAACGCTTTACACAACTGGATTTGGCATTTCAGCGTTGAAATTCTTCCTTATAAAGGACCACTAGCCTTGGAATTTTTAAAAAATATTTTAAAAAATTGAATCAATTGCATGAAGTGTTTACTTTATTTCTTAAAAAGTTCTGATCGCCTATTTTTTTCTGTAAGAATTGACATTCAGAAAATATTCCTAACTTGATTGGTTTTCTAAAAGAAATTTTTCAAAGCCTAGCGTATCAAATATAAACAAATTATAAAGCGTCACACATGGACCAATGTTAGGTAGCAGTTCAATTCAAAAACAAAAGGTAGATTTATTAACAAAAGGAACGAAATTTTTCAGATGATAACAGGTAAGTTGTTTAAAAGACGGTGCAAATTATGTAATCTTAAATTTCACAATTTTTATTGAAAATAGATATTTTATATTTATTTGGTATGAATACTATGTAAATAATGCTTTTTAAAATACCTAATATCATACATGAGACCAGCTGGTGACATTTGCAAACAAACAAAAAATTAATTTTCGAAAGTCCATTATAGCTTACCGCCATTCCTATAAAATTATTTACTCTCGGAAAAGTTTATTTTTATGTTCAGCTAGTCAAAATTATTTTCTTATTAATGGGTAAAGTGACACACGTTAAGTTTAATAATCTTCTTTGAAATAACAAACCATGTTTTCAAAGAAACCAACATACACGACATATTCTTTAATTACTCTCATTATTATACCAATAACTCCATAAAGAAAGAAAATATTCCATAGAAAAGTGCTTTAAAAATTCTTCAAATGATTGGAATTCTGTAGAGTCATGTTGTAATCTAAATTAAGTTCGTCACCCATAATAACAACTAGAATTTATTAGAAAATCACTCGAGTATTATTTACCTGAAGGAAGTAATGTTTTCCTCTAAAACAATAAATTCAAATAAAATGTATTAAAGCCAAAATATTTTCTTAGAAATTATTTTGAAGTAAAATTAAATGCATACATCTTTAGTTAATTAATAGTAAATTATCTCTTTCATTAATATTTTCTTTGCTATTATTCAAAGCGAACAGAATCAATTTTAATTTTAATTGATGATGTGGTAATACAGAATAGCATTACATCTAGATAAAAAATCCTTTTTCTAAACTCCTTTTTAAATAAACTTGAACTTAGGTGAATGAAACTATTTATGTATACCATGTATTATTAATGCATTAACGTCTTTTTCGTGATCTAAAATAATACATTTTTGTTTTAATATCAATCTTGAAATCATTTCCTTTTCACGGTAAGAAATTTGGAACGTTGAGGCGTTCGCAAAATTATTCGATATAAATTGAACATTAGATAATAATAAATTCGGCTAAAATGTGCTTCTGTGAAAGAAATATACACAAATATTTATACCTAACATTTATAGTTTTAAGACTATTTTTTAAAGAAATTAGATTGAAAAACACATCATGTTTTATCTCCAGTGGTTATTGATGTTCAAAATATTATTATTTTTTAACTTTTAAGCCAAATTGGTGAATTTTTTCAAGCATAAATGGAAACAAATTGATTCAAAACAATTTCTTTATATTTATGGTGTTCTATAAATCAGACAAAATTGTTTTATGACATTATAAGTGCATTATATTAATTTTTTCTATAATTACAGTTGAAATTAAGTAATTTTTCATCATTATTTTAACTTTGGATGCAATGTATAATTCTGTTTCAATTTAAAATAATACTTTCTTTTAAAATATCACAAAAATGTCATATAAAATTCATTTTTTAAAATTCAACAATCTCGAAAAACAAGGAGTCCTTTTTCTGGACATAAACTGTGATAAACATGTGCTTTTTAAAGTGGTGTGTTTTTTAAGTTACTACAATGTTTTTATTGGTTACGGTTTATTATGAATCGTTTGATAATATTTAAGTATTTAATCATTCTGGTACTGCACAAAAATCTATAACAAATAAAATCTTATAAGATGTAACCATTTGTAACTTCTTCGCATTTATTAATATCAGAACTGCCAGAATGTGCTACCAAACATAGTACTTGTACGGTTTCCTTCCATATGAGGAAAAGAAAACACAGGAAAGTGAACCATTATGTTACTTGATATCAGGTTGGCCAAATGGCTTTTACATCTCTCCTAATGTTATTTTTTTCTTGTGTATATATATGCATAGAATTGTACAAAATTTAGAGTCTAGAAGAGTGCTTATATACAGGAAATAAATTATATTAGCCCAAAGATAGATCATTTGAGATTATTGAATGATTTCTAATGTATTACAACTGAAAGGTGTGTTGTTCTTATTGATTCTTTCATCCCTTACTCATATAATAATTTAGCACTTTTAACTATTAATCATTTTTTCAAAAAATAAGAAAAAATATTTCTAGTATATTTTTAGATCTAAAAATATTGAATTATGAAATTTAGCTTAAGTTAGGTTATTTTAATGATGAAAAGAACTTTTTTGGGTAGAAGATATCGGATGAAATGAACAATCAGACAGAGAGAGGCAAGAAGGAATTTAAAAAGTAATTTCAATCAAAACAATAAAATACATTCCTTCTGTTTTTACAGGTTTTATGTATTCTATTCTTTTTCGTAAGTTAATCACAGTGAAGAAGGGACTATCACAGCCAAACAACAGTTTAATCTACAATATATATAATACAGTAAAAATCTTCTTTATTAGATTTTGTAATGATAAACGACAACTAAAAGACATATTTTCAGTAAAAGATAAGTACAAAGCGCTGCTAACTAGAAGGACAAAAATATTTGAGACTATAAAAAATGCAAAATTGGTCAAATAAAAACAAGGGCAATGGTAAAAAAATGGAAGTGTGTCTAATTATCTTTCTTACGCTTGAACTCCAAAAACTACTTTCAGACAATCATTAATTAATACAAACATTTTGTCTTTTATAAAAGATGACAAGATCCCTGTTTTTTTCTAGCAAGGAAATATTTTATTCGATTACTAAAGACTTCACACAATCAATTATTTGTTTTTTTTTTAAAGTAGAAAGATTGGCGTCAATTAATTCAAATACAAATTATTGCACTCTAACATTGAGATATGTGCCCTCTCATTTTTCGATAACAAAAATAATGCAATAAATATCGTAACAAACAAATAATTATTTTAAATTTAGCAAATTTTTGAAGTTTCAATTGGAATTTATTCCTGGGATAAATAAGAATCGATTACTCTTTAGCAAAGAATGTAAATGTTAAAATATTTTAAGAAATTTAATTTAAAAATGAGTTAATATATTACATGTTAAACTTAATGACCGAGTAAGCGTCTAATTTTTTATAACGTACATGTAAATAATTTCTCAAAAATAGTCGCATGATAAATTCGATATTGCACTGAACTGCTACATTTTAAATAAAATTGGTCCACAACAGAATAAATAACATCTTAAAATAGTGGGTTATATTTCTAAAATTAAGAAACAGAAGTATGTTATGCAATTTTTTTTCTTTTTCTCCCGTAATTTTAATTTTTCAAATACAAATTACTGAGTATATATATATTGTTGCGAAAGAAATAATTATTTAATTATAGAATTTTATGTATAAATATCAGAAAAATATACTAAAGTACCTCAAATATTGAACATGCATCAGTTAATTGGCTTTCCTTTCTCCTACATGTCTTGTAAAAATAATTTTATGATTTTTCAAATTGTACAATATCCAATAGATACGTGTGCAAAGGTGGAATACAATCATATTTTAAAATTTACAGTGATTTTCCTTTTGAAACAAAACATGTTTTTTATTACTATTACATATATGTAATTCATTATTTCTGAATAAATAGCAACCAATTCCTCCCTTATTAGAATTTTCTCCTTGTTTTCTGCCTTAGCATAAAATAAGAAATAATATTTTGCTGTCGACAAGATGTTTTATAGCCTTCTCGTTACTTAAATTGCGACACTAATAATAAAAAAATGTAAATCAAGTCGAAATGCTTTACTATATTTTAAATTATTTATTTTAAATTTTTTCTTAAATTAATCTTCAAAGAGGAAAATAGAGTAATTAGTTTTCATTACAGTATGAGAAGAAAAGTATTTGTACGTGAATATGCTTAAAAAACTATTATATCACATGCATCCGATTAAAATCTATTAGCCGTAAAATAAAACAAGTCATTGGGATCAAACATTTATTTTTAACAGATTCAACCTAAATAAATATTAATATATAAAAATAAAGACACCAGAATTTGGAAAAGCAGTTTTTCACAAGAAATGCACTCTGACGCGAAAAAACGACTAGTCATTAATACATAAATGAAGCATAAGCAGTTTAGAATGGGTTAGCTATTTTAGAAGGGTATGAAATCCTTTTATTTACCACTCAACAGAAAAATAAAAGTCAGAAATTCGTAATGGCTGCGAATATGACGAAAATGGATTGATTGTCTCGTTTTGAAAGTATTGAAAGTGAAGAAAAAGAATGACGGAACATTAACTTTATTTTGAATGTCAAAAAATAAATTAAAGCCCAAAACTCCTATAGTTTTACTAATTGATTCGGAAATTATTTTAGATACATATTTTTTGAACAATAATGTTTGCATCTAAGCAATCAAATCTTTGAGAACCAACACGCCAGTTGAAAACGTTTCATCACAGCTACACAAAGTTCATTAATTTCATTTGTATGCATTGATACCCCATATACCCATTTAATATATATAATAAGTTAATGTATTTTTTTTACAATTATATTTGAATTACATTAATTTTAAGACTTATTTTGTTAATTCTATCTTACAAAAATATAATAAGAACTGAAATATATAAGTGTTTTCTGATATCAAATCATCACTATATAGAGTAAACCTGTATCCATTTAATAAGCAATGACATATATTTTAAGGCATTTTGTGAGAATTGCACGTACAATATGTTACGTGTTATATCTTACATATTTTACCAACCACCATTAATTTTTTAAAAAAGCTTAACTTTTCAACATGGCTCTGTTTTCTTTATTATGTCGAAAATTTATGCTGTACAGGGAAGGTAGATCCATTAGGCATTGCTTAACCCTAAATCGCTGGCTTAATTCAGCGATAGCTTTAGAAATCATAACAGGTGTCCAGTTTAGTCCAAAGGCTCTTTTTATCTATGCATTTGTTGTGTCTCTTGAACTCCAATTTCTTTCTTCTTGGGCAGTGTAGGTGTTAGAACTTTTTTCACTTTTATTTTATCATAAAATATATATATATATATGCATAGGCGCAATGAATTGAAACTGAAAAGAAAAACTTTTTGAACTAATAAAAGCAGAACAAAAACTCTTGACATTAGATGCGCGAGCAGGCGTTACCTATATCATCGTCAAACTTATCTGTTAAAAACTACCTTTTTAATTAATTTTTGTTTAATGTTAAATAAACCATAAGAAAGAGAAACGTATTGGACCCTGTGTTGTCTCCCACAAATTATGGGGGCTGTCGATAAAATTTCGATTTTGTCTGTGAACAAAAGCGTCCGTGAGGAGATGCTCCGCCATTTTTTCGTGTTCAACCTGTAGAGGTTTGAACTCAGTAAATATTCAACCTGTGTAGAGGTTTGAACTCAGCATGAAAATTCCGCCTGTGTAGAGGCCGGATTGAAAAAAAATTTCGATTTTGATCAAAATTTGGAACGTGAAAAAAAAAAACCGTGTGGAGGAGACGCGCCGCCATTTTCGTGTTCAACCTGTGTGAGGTTGAATTTTCAACTTCATTCCGCCTGTGAGGTGTAACAAAATAACCTGTGTAGAGGTGTATTTTTCAACGAACCATCGACAAATATTCCGTGTGTGTGTGTAAACATTAAGAACTATTTTTCATCTAACGATATAAACTCAGTGGAATCAACGTTTTTATTGGATACATCAAAAATGCACAGAGAATCCAGAAAAAAAGCTTTCATATTTTTATAAAATGTATAAAAACGCTGAAAACTTTTTACTTTACTTTTTTGATATAGAATCATTCAAAACTACTGTTAGATACGTTTCTTTCATTATAAAAATAAGATAAAAACTATGTATGGAGTGAATGAGTGAATATTAACGTCACACTGTTCAGTTTTTAACCAAGAAAATAAATGATGAATATAAATCGAAATTTTAATAAATATTCTGGGTTTTTACTGCTATGAAAACTAAAATCTATATGGAAGAATTTTAACCCCGCGAGTGTTTAAACTCATTTAAAAATGCTGTAAAATCATCAGGCGAGACATACATCCAATTTGCTGCAAGATTTTTTGATAACTTATTATTGTTCGTTAAGAAAAGTTTTAAACTAATAAAATTATTTGAAACTTTTTTTATTCGCACTTATTTTAAAATTTATCTTTTTCATTGGTTTTCAAAAAAAAAAGATCTATCCCCATTTAGAACAAATAAAAAATTATTTATATATTCTCCTGAATCCGCCAAATAGAATAAACGAAATCGAGACCGAAAAACAAAATAGCGATGAATGCGCAAATCTTCAATACGTAAACATTTTTGAAAATCAACCCGTAACAGCCTTGATCGATTCAGGTTGCCAGATCCCAGTTTTAAATTCCTCACTAATTAGAGTGCAAACACCTTCCGAAGAAATAATAACATTAAGTTCATGTTTTGGCGAACAGCGTATGGTAGAAGTTAAACCCCATAAGTTTTCTCTTAATCAACACTCTCATTTTTCACTTCATTTATTATGATATAAACAAAGAAACTGAGCAAAGACTCATTGAAATGCTGTTTCATTAATTGTAGAAAACTCTAGTTATGATTTGTCAATGTTAAAAACTTTAATACTAGAAATGATTTTTCTCTAATTAAGAATTATAAAATGAAAAAATTAAGAGTACTAAGTTAAAATTGAGTATTGTAATGTTCTGAAAGTATTGTGTAGCCATGAAAACGAAATTTATCTTCAAACCTATGAAGAATAATCATCGGTTTGTGTTGCTCGAAGGATCTTCCAGCCCTGGCAGTGGAAACGAAGGAAAAGAGAAATCGTTTTGAACAGACGTCCAGAACTCTACAGAGGAAAATATCGATGCGTTCAACCAAAGATCAATAAAAAGACGTTGACAATTTAGAAATGTCGAAGAGGTGCCTTCAAATGGAGAAAATGTATAAAAATATGAATGTTACATCTTTGTTTATTTGTTTTTTGTCTGTTCTGTTTCCCTCGTCTCCATGGAAATACCGCTGCGGAAACTGAACAGGCGCAATGAAACTGAAACGAAAACTTTTGAACTAGTAAAAGATTTGACATTAGCTTATTTGTTCTTTGCCCTTTTAATTAATTTTTGTTTAATGTTAAATAAACCATAAGAAAGAGAAACGTATTGGACCCCTTTGTTGTCTCCCCACATATATGATATATACATATAATATATATTTATATATATATTCATATAATATATATATATATATATATATATATATGTGAATTGTGTGTATAGTTTATTCAAGAGAATCAGAAGCTGTACTGAAAACTTTTTCTTTACTTTTTTTATATAGAATCATTCAAATACTTTTACGTTTCTTTCATTATAAAGTAAGATAAAAACTATGTATGGAGTGAATGAGTGAATATTAACGTTGTGACGGAACTATATATGGAAGAAATTTTAAACTAATAAAAATGTTTTATTGTGCACTTATTTTAGAATTTATCTTTTTTCATTGGTTTTCAAGAAAAATCTATATTTAGAACATAAAAAATTATTTATATATTCTCCTGCCGCAAAAGAAATCTCAGTATTCATAGAGATGTATGCTCTCGTCAAAAGTTGATAAGTTTTTATAATCCATTTTTTTACTTCATATATGAATAAACATGAGAAAGACTCAAAATGCATTCATTAATTGTGGTATTAATGTTAAAAAAATTTACAATGATTTTTGAAAATAGAGAATTTTGTAATGAAAATTAGAGGAAATTTCAAAGATAATAAAAATTTGAACTTTTGAAACTAATAAAAACTTGACATTTAGAAATACTTCAAAATATAAATTATAATTACAGGTTTTTTTTCTCTTTTCCCTCGTCTGCGAAACTGAACACTTTCTTTGAGGATTTCTAGCTTATTTGTTCTTTGCCATTTTCCTTTTTTCTTTCTTTTGTGAATTGATAGTTTATTCAAAAGGTAATGAATTTAAATGAATTGGCAGAAATATCAAAATAATAATTTTTTTGTGACAAAGCCCCACAAAAGCTATACGATTACACAAAAAATGTTTCTCAAAATATTTTTATCAAGATTACTTGATGACTTTTGGTTAAAGAAGAGATAAAATAATATAATCACAATAATTCTTCATTAAAAGCCTATTATATAAATAGTTTAATAAGCTTCAGCAAAGAATGTACTTATTAGTAGCATATTTTGTTTTATAAATATATTACTCTCACTGTTATAAATACAAGAAATATAAATAATAAAACAGATAAATATTTGTTTCGAAAAATGATATTTAAAATTTCTCAAAAAAGCATCAACTTTTTCTAAAAAATGAAAATATTCGTTAATGAATTTTTTATACCAACTACTGTAGAATCATTTTAACTATGAATCTAAATCTGGACCTTCGATAAAGAGCGTAATAATAAATATTTTTTTTACATCAGAAAAAACACTTGCAAAAACACTAACCTAGTTTAATAAAACTTATCTGTTTTTTAAATTGCAACATTGGTAAATTAATATTCTTGTTCTACGATGTATGAGAAATTAATTTTTATTGATATGACATTAATACAGCATTTTTAAATAAAAAAAAAAGATTCCAAATGATACTCCAGAGATACGTAATGCAAGCAGTTATTATTATTATTTTTTTATTGTTACGAAAAAGCAGAGTGAAAAAAAACGATGTTTTTTCTCTATTTTAAGCAAAATATTGTGAAACAATGACACTATGAATATGTCGAGCACATTCAACTTGATGCGAAAGAAAGTTATTGTTTACATATGCGTTATTGATATATATATATATATATATATATATATATATATATATATATATATATATAACTTCCCTTAATAAAAAAATAGTTTCTGTATTTCTGAATCAGAATAATTTATTAATAGATGGATTCTGTAATATAAGTTATGTCTGATATGTATTTGTTTTTATTATCATTTAAAAATGTTATTATTAATTATTTAATCATTTTTTAAATGTTTAAGAGAATCATACAAATTATATGACTTACATTGTCCAATAATATTTTCACATAACAATTAAACTTTAAGGATAAAAAAAATACTTCAATTGTTTATGTATATGAAATTTCGATAATAATTATGGTTCAACACAGCACGTAATTGCTTTCTACTTGTTATTTTAGATAATGCCAAATTAATACCAAGCACGGCGTTATTTTTTTTTAAAAAGGTAAAATGATTAATACTTATATATCAGAGGGATTCTCATTTTGTCTTTTAAATTCCAATTTTATGTAATTCTAAGTAAGTAATGCAAGTCATATGATTGATGGGAGTGTTTAGGAAAAACTTTAATAACTAGTTTGTGAAGAAAATAAATAAAAAATATTTAAATCCTTTTGACTAAAACTGACATACCTTGCTCATTGTTAAACGAAAAATTATTCTTACTTAGTGAGAAAATAAAAGAATTAAAATAAGCATAAATGATGTAAAGGAACAATAACCAAAGAAAATGTTGAATTATGCATGCAAATAAAATAAAGCTTTTAATAACGCATCCTGTAGGCCTATCGAGATCATTAAAGTAGATAAAATGGTACTTCTTCATAGTTTGTTAATTGAAAGGAGATTCTTCATTTATTGCCATAATAATTATTCCTCTCTCTTAATGAGGCCCTTGAGCTTTCTAAAAAATGATGGATTTCAAAACAAATGGTCCACTTGTTTTGAAACTTTTAAAACTCTCCCTTTAATGAGTCATTTCAAAACAATTGTTGAATTACTTTTTCCGTAAATAATGCTTAATAAATAGCTCAAACACTTACAGGTTGAACAACTTATTCAACTACTAAAATCCCAGAATGCACCTAAAGTAAGATTAGCCAAAAATAAAATAGCCCAAAATAAAATTACAAATACTATAATAAAAATTATTGAAAATATCACTGTGTCATATAAAAGCCAACTGAATAAGAAGAAAGGCATTATGCGAGGAAGATAGATGTTTACGATTTATTATTATTAAAATTAATGGCCTATTAATTTAGGTTAAAAGTATATTCATTTGTTTAATGTTTTGCTCTATCCAAGTTCCCTACTTAGCCAGTGCATTAACTTTTTTCTTTGCTCAGAATTCTCCAATTTGAGAGCTATATATATATATATATATATATATATATATATAGTGGTCTCCGATTTAAGAGATTCATTAAGACGGAGTATTTTATTCGTTAATTCGGGGTTATTTGAAATATCTGGGTTAAAAAAAATACAATTTTTCTGCACTTATCTTTTGAAAATTCTACAAGCAACTACACAAAAATTATCCATGGTTAGAAATCGCACATTTTTTAATTCGGCAGCTAAAACACTTTTAACGATTTATTACGAACAAGTTAATAGGAAATTTTAAAATACTGAATAAATGTTTGACTATCTTTTTGATTCTTGACTCGAAAGTGTTCTTTTTTATTTTATGCAGAGAAGAAAATGTTGCGTCATTTATATTCTGCTACATGATGTTTGTTTTCAGCAATTAGAAAACGCACCAGCTTTGATAGGAGTTTCAGAAAAGAATCTTCTATCCTGTTCAAAACTCACACAATAAGTTACCCTCAGGACTCATCTGCCCTTGTAAAGTCTAATATACCATCATTTCTTCTCTTTATCTATGATATATAGTCTAAAAATAACTAAATATAATTCTAGATATTGAATCTGAATAAAAATCTTAGATATTGGGCTTCTTTTTATTTTAACCCCATATAACAATCAATAAACCAAAAACAGTTTACACAAATAAAGAATACATAATAACTGTCTAAATTATTCGGATCAATGAAATAGTGATAAATAATCAAACAAACCTTCTATTTTTTTATTTTTTTTATTTTGAAGTAACTGATTCGAATGAAAAAACTGAAATTTGATACAGTTAAATATATGTTACTTTAAATGTAATCCAGTATCATAACACGCAGCTCTCTCAGAAAAATTATCCATTATTTATTTTTAATTCAGTCTAATTATGTTTGTTTTGGCTAGTAAATTACTTTAAAACTTTTTAATCAATCTTGATGAATGATGGAATGAAAATAGAAATCTGGAGTGAAAGTTTGAAACTTAAGATGATAATATTTTAGAAATGTGTCAAAACTTATGTGCTTACTCTTATTTAACTTTGCATGTGAGGCATGATTGAACAAATATTCATTCCACATAAACCGTAATAAGTAAGTTGATAATTTCAAAAAATGAGTCTCATAATGTCACTGATAGAAAAAAGATCAAATATCTAATCAAATGAAAATAATTTATAATTAAATCATATTGATAAACTAGAGAGCAGAAATTAAACGAGTAGTTTTAACAATAAAGTTTAACTGTATTGATTATAAGAGTTTTTTTAAAGGCTTGCATTATTTGTTTTGTATTTTCGTTAATACATTGGAACTGAATCTATGACTCAAGCAATGTGTGCCATACTTTTAGTGTTCTTAGAAATTATACCCATTCTCAAAAAATAGCTTATCGGTTATTTTTAAGACCCGGATTTCACGTTACTTTAGCAATAAAGGTTAAGCTACTTGAAAATTAATAAAAAATAGATCCATTTAACGTGGTCTCAGGACACATTTCCAAATTTATACTTTACTTGAAATAAATACTCCTATAACTCAAAGGAAATTAATGAAAATTGTTTCTGAAGTTTTTTTAGAATTATATATATAATGGTTTCATATTTTATCTACATTTAAGTGACTCAATATTTACCTCAGAGTAGGAAGTAAAATCACGAATTTTGTGGAATAAAATGCATACTTGATGCATATAAGATAATTTAAAATCATACTATCTTACATATATATTTATATACCTATAATCAATTATATATTTGTTATTTGTAGTTTTTTTTTAACAGAAACACTTCAAGGTGGTTAATTACGTTTGGAATCGAGCTTTTTCAAAAAAGTATGAATGAATTTATTTTTATATATTTTTAGTATCATTTGAATTAAAATGTATGTAAAAAATTGTTTTAAAAATATTATAACAAGATTAATTATTTAACTGCAACTTTTTGCAAAAAAATGTAGAATGACATCATTTCGAAACATTTTCCTTTTCTGAAAAATACTTTTATAATAATAAAGTTTTGCTTATACACTGCTGGACAATTGCTAAGGACGGATCACAAATTGCCATGTAAGCGAAACATGAGGTCTAGTAGGATAAAATATAGTTGCCACACTGTTCAGACATTAGAATAAAGAATATTTATTATTCTGGAAAGTACAAAAGCTGTGAAACATCTGAAAGAAAAAAAATATTCACTTGATCTGCGTATGGAGAAATGGAACAATGCATCTAAAAGTCAGCAGGCACCTTAAAGAAAGGTATCAGTACGGGATATGTCCACCGTGGAGTGTGATGCAACATTCCACACGTCGTACCATACTTTGCACAACATTATCCAGCAGCTGTTGAGGCAATTTATCCCATTCCTCTGTGAGTGCACGGATGAGGGTGTTCTTGTTTGTCGGAGGATAGTTCCGACCATCAACTTGCCTCCCCAAAGCATCCCACACATTTTCAATGGGGTTTAGATCTGGAGAACGCGCTGGCCATACGAGACGTTGAATACCCTCGCTGTCTGGACAATACTGAACAGCGAGTGTTCGATGACATGTTGCGTTGTCGTCCATAAAAACAAATTTATCACCGACAGCACCACGGAAAAGACGAACATGAGGAAGTAGAACTTCATCAATGTATCGTTGGCCCGTCATAGTCCCATTCGCAACCACATGTAGGCGCGTGTGGCCATTGATCATGATGCCGGCCCACACCGTGATACTGCATGTCGGATATCGGTCCTTTTCCTTGATATTTTCTGGACGATAAGCAGTACCACTCTCGCGCCAGATCAGTTGGCGTCTACAATCCGATGACAGACTGAACCTACTCTCATCTGAGAATAGTACGCATGCCCAGTCCTGTTCAGTCCAATTGTGATGCTCACGACACCATTGCAAACGGGCAGTACGGTGCTGTCTGGTCAATGGGACACACACAACAGGTCTGCGTGCGTATAGTCCTCCTCCCCTCAAACGTCTGGCAACAGTTTTTCGGGAGATCTACTTTCCTGTGGCAGCAAGAAACTGATTTGCCACCTGCTGAGCTGTGGTGTGCCTGTTCCTTTTTGCTGATAGGACGATATATCTGTCTTCTGCAGGCGTCGTACTTCTAACACGACCTCCCCCGTGCCGTGTACTACACATTCCAGTAGTTTTAAATGACTTCCACAGCCGTGAAACAACGCTGTGAGCGATGTCGAACTCCCTGGCAACATCTGTTATTTTTCGCCCTTCTTCAATCTTTCCAATAATTCGGCCACACATAAAATCATCTATGTGATGTCGGGAAGACATGCGAAAAATTTTAAGTTCGTCTATTGAATCTTTCCTGTAAAACTTTGACTTGAAACAACAACTGTCCACACGCGTCAAAACCTTTAAAGCTCTTATGAACGCTATCACGTGATGAACAGACGTGGAAAAAAAATTTGCATACTCATACTTCTTCTTACTAATATCCCGCACTTATTCTAATTTTCCACATTTTTCTTCCTTTTATTTTGTGGTTGCTATGGATGATAGTGTTATCCGTCCTTAGCAATTGTCCAGCAGTGTATATAGCTATGACTTCCATACCGAGATGAAACAAAATGTTTTGAAAAATTCACATTATTTTACGATTATAGTTACTATCAATTGAGGTATTAAACTTCTTTTACTAAAATGTTTTTGTATTCTGATATATTAAAAAATATCAATAAATCTACTTCTGTATAAATCAAATACTTCAAAAATCCTGCTTCAGGTTTATTACAGAAGTCTTTAATTATATGTTGGCAAAGTATTATTATTACAGAAATTTTTTTTATAAAAAGAGATTGTTTTGTTGATATATTATTTTTTCTTCAGTTTTTGCCAAAAACTTGCATTTAAGTAATTTTTTGTTTTAATAATATTCTTAAAACAATCTTATGTGTACATTATAGTTCAAGTGAATTTAAAGGACTATATGATTTCTTAAAATCACGGTTCCGAATGTAGGCAATCACCTTACTTTTCTATAGACATGCTAAGATAAGTGGAAAATATTTATATATCAAGAAAGTAAATACGATGCAGTAAATCTGCTGATAGTTGATTTTCTAATAACTTCCCTGTTATGAAAATAAATTTAAAAAAAATGATTGAATGCTAATTTCTACCAAAAAACAATATTGACTGTGTCTTTCTGAACTTAAAAAAACAAATAAATCAAATATTTCAAAAATCATAATTTATGAAACAATCAATAAAATGCAATAAAAAATGGTCAAGTATACTAGTATTTAATTAAAAACAGTGTTCACTCTTTCACATTCAAAATAATTAACAGAATAATTATTATTTTTGATCACATATCCGTGCAATACAGTTAATATACCTGATTTTTAAACTATATATATATTAAGGTTAAAGTGTGTATAATACAGTTATTTTATAAAATAACTAGGTATTTCATGAAATAACTAAAGAAGTCAGTTAAAACAGTGTTTCCCAACCTTTTTTTCGCCACGGATCGGTCAACGTTGGATAATTTTACCTTGGTCCGCTGAGGGGGAGGACGTTGATTGTTTATATTTAGATTGTTTTGTTTTAATAATTTTATTTCAATTGTATTTAAACGTGACTTCAGAATAAAATATAGCTACACCAAAAATGAATATAAAGTGATTTAACAAGGAATATAAAATAATTTTTATGAAAGTAGCCCAAACCCAAGAAAAATATATACCGCAATAAATAAAATGAAAATAATTTAATGTTTCATGTGCAGACCAGTAGTATTTGGTCCCGGAACCGGTACCGATCCGCGGACCGGGGGTTGGGGACCACTGAGTCAAAGCACATAATAGATGAAACATTTTATAATTTACCTAAATATTGCATGAAAAAACTAATTGTAGACCGTTAAAGTCAAAAATAAACAATTTCCTGCTTATCTTATAAATTAATGTATCATAAACAGCAAAACTCTGTCCAAAAAAAATTTTTTTCCCATTGTGGATGATTAATTGATAAATCATAAGGATACACAGATGATATAATTTATTATTGTTCACATTGCTAACATTCAAAAATTAAGAGGAAAAAAAAGAATATGTTGCAGAAAAAGTTATATTTAAATATTATCAAAAAAGTACTGCTGGGAATATATATATATATAAAAACTGTTGCTTCATATAAAAACATTGCGTAAACTTTCCAAACTAAAATGTAAGATAATATTAAATAAAATTTAATGAAATACCTTTATTTTGTACTTTTTATTATTTACTGGAGCAAGCACATGTACTGAGCTGATATCAAGAGTACAATTGTTTTATTTAGCCATTCTCTTGTTCAAAGAACTTTCGAATATTGTATTTAATACTTTAACGATCAATCGTTCATTATTCTATAGAATACCTTGTTAATTCATAGAATCCAATAATTTGAAATACTTTAACTGATTTGTCTGGTTGTTTCATGACATACCTAGTTATTCTATAAAATAATGGATTTCCCAGTGTAACGGTAACATATATATATTTAATAAGTTGTTTCTCATGAATAAAAACAAAATGATCCAAACATATTACTTGATATTCTATTTTACATCAGTGAAAAAAAAATCGTAGATGTTTTTTAAAATCTTACTTTCAAACTTTGTTCCCTAAAAGAAAACAGCACAATGTTTTCCTTTTCTCCTAATGAATTAAAAGGGCATTTAATTTATTGAGAATGCTACTGGCGTCTTGCTTTCCATCTGAGACAGTGCAATTCAGCTAACAAATGAATGTTTTCGACAATCAGTGCTGACTGGAGCTTGTTTTGTAGAAACGGAGATGCGAAACACACTTTTACTAATTATGTGAACATCGAAAGCCGAATGTAGGAAAATTAGTTTTTAAAAGGAAAAAGAACCGGTAGAAAAATGCGCTTGTTGGTCACAGAATAATGAAATGTATTGCAATAAATTTAAATAAATGCAAAATATTCTCTTTGCTGTACAATAAATGCAGCAGTCCCCCAAATGTTACTGGAGACAGTGAAGTTGTCAAGTGTATTTTCAATTAAAACTTACGCATTATTGGGGAAGCATGTAGTCAAGAAGAGTAAGAATATTTTGAAATAAAAAAATATATTATCTTTCTTTGCCTATTAATAAATTTTATTCCTGTTTAATTTTAGAAATTTCTCAGAAATATTTATTTGACTTTCATAAACGAATATTCAAAACGTGTTTTCATATATAATAATAAAATGTATTAATCTGCTGTGTTATAAATAATTTCCATATTTGAATAAATGTTTGTAACTGAGAGGGTACATCATTTCAAGATTTATTTTAACCAATAATTTAAAACTGAACAATATTTCTATCCACTGATGAATTTTAGAAATGCTTTAAGCATTGGGAATGACTTTAAGCATAAGTAATAAAGTGTGTTTTCTTTCAGGTATAGAAGTTTAAGTTGGCATTACTTTCCAAGATGGCGACCGATTTAACAGCTGTCAAGTGATTTATTCTCAGTTTGGTTTGGCAATTCATCATGAAAAGACTCACGCCTGAACAGATTCGTCGAATGGGCCCAAAACGAGATTGCCGTTGTTCCCTATTTTCATAAGTGAATTTTGTTTAGCGATGAAGCGCACTTCTGGTTGAATGGCTACGTCAACAAACAAAACTACCGCATTTGGAGTGAAGCTAATCCACAAGTGTATGTAGAAACACCGTTACATCCAAAAAACTGACTGTTGGGTGCGCTTTATGGGCTGGTGGAATCCTTCTTCAAAAATGGTGAAGGCCACAACGTTACAGTCAATGGTGATCGGTATAGAGCCATGATTACTAACTTTTTCATTCCTGAATTGAACAATCATGATGTCCAGGAGCTGTGGTTCCAACAAGACGGCGCAACACAGCTCGAGCCACAATCGATTTATTGAAAGACACGTTTGGTGACCGCCTAATTTTACGTTTTGGACCTGTGAATTGGCCTCCAAGATCTTGTGATTTAACACCGCTAGACTATTTTTTGTGAGGCTATGTAAAGTCATTGGTCTATGCGGATAAGCCACAAACGCTTGACCATTTGGAAGACAACATTCGCCGTGCTATTGCCGATATACGGCCACAAATGTTGGAAAAAGTCATCGAAAATTGGACGTCCAGATTGGACTACATTCGAGCCAGCCGTGGCAGTTTTATACCAGAAATCATATTTAAAATGTAATGCCACAAGATTATCTTTCGAATAAAAAAATTCATGTCAATCGAATAATATATCGTTGTTTTATTGTAATTTAAAGTTCTATACCTCTAAAAAAACACCCTTTATAAATTAAGGGCGTATTCAAAAATTGTTATTAATAAATTTAAAAGGAATAGCTTTTTTTTGCTGTAATAAGTTTACTGTTAACATTGGAATTGCACATTAGACAGACATTTTTTTTAGGTACAGAATATTATACTTGAATAATTTAGAATTTTTTTGATAAGATCAGACATTCACCCACACATATGTATATATGTATGCGTGAAAAGGTGCATTTGAAGGAAATTATTCCATGTATTGGGAATATTTAAATGGTACAGATTTGTGTGTATTTATGCAAATCTTTTTTCCTTGAGATGTTAATTTTTAAGATTTCCTATTATGTTATCATGTATTGAAATTTGTTCGAAAGAAATAGCGAACCAAATTTTAAAAATAATGTTTGAAAATTAAATGTTAAAATACTTGAAAAGATTATATATGCTTTTATAGACTAATATTAATGGATATATTTTTTCACTTAAAAGAAAATTTACAATGGTGATTTGGAAAAATCTTTCGTTGAATAGTCTCATAAATTCAGTCTGTTTTGCATCGAAGTTAATATACTTACATAGATTCTGTTTGAAAACTCTTCTTAACATTTGAATCCAGTTATAGTTATGAAAAATGAAAAATTATTCTATCTATATATACATAAGAAATTCAATGAAGTTTAGTGTTCAAGTATTTTTAAATAAATGTATTTCAGCATTTAAAATTTTGTTTCGAGCTCATAAATTGTTTTCACTTATTATATAGCTTTCAAAGGTTTGTACGTAATGCATTTTTACTTACATTCTGTCTACGTTATGATTTATCGCAACAGGTTGAGATTAAACTGGGAGATAACTATTTTATAAAACTCAAAATTGAAGTTTTTTAAATGAATTAAATTTATGAACACAATTTAAATGTATAAAATGTTTCTGAAGAAATTTACAAAACTCTTGCAACAATGTAAATAAAAGTTGAATCCCCCCCTATTTTAATAACATTCAAAATAATGTAAATTAAGGCATTTTATAGTGCAAAAAAAAATCTTAATTGAATAAATAATAGCCACTTTGTGTAAGATTTCGTAATATCAAAGCTTAGTACTAAAATTATCTTCGTCAGTTTTTGAAAATTGAATTCATAATTTTAATATTGGGTAAAAAATAACAATCATATATCTTATGTTTATTTTTAAATATGGCATTAGCAGTTTCTCAATAGTTAATGACAATATACTAAGATTAAATAAAAATATGCATAACTTTTCTTGTATGCCCAGATACTCACTCTTAATCGCTACTAAAATATAAGACAACTTTTCTCGTGAAAAGAAATAGGGCAATGTACCGTTAAATCCAAAGGATATTGACAACAATAGTAATTCCGACAGTTGTACAATATTACTAAGTAACTATTGAGATCAAATGTTATGCGTGAAGAGCCACTGTATTTTCTATCGCGTTAGTTAAATATAGCGTAAAAATTATGTTTTTCCTCTTATATAAGCCAAGTAAAGTGATCTTTCTGATATTTCTGAAAATATATTTGATCTCGATGGGTGGAAGGAAGTTAATGGTATTGACCGTAACGATGATAGGATGGTAATAATTGATATTGACTATGATGACTATATATAAAACAATAATACACACACAGTATAAGTAACTAGAACAATGTTACAAGGAATTGGGTAATATTATAACAATATTAGGAATCATTGAATGACTATAGCAATATGAAAAACTATTGAGTAATTATAACAATATTATGAAGTATTGGCTGACTATACAAATGTGAAACTATTGAGTAATTATAACAATTTTGCAGTGTTGAATAACTGCAATAATATCAATTACTAAGATATTTTAACATTTGCAATTTATACATTTTAAGAATCTTTATTTACTATTTATTGAAATGATATACCGTAAAATCCGTAGTACAAAACGCACATATACCTTCAAGTTGTATTTTTTAATTCTTTGGTATATTCGCCGTATAACGTGCAACTTCATTTCTTACGAAGAAACCTAAAATGTACTTGAGCAATGCTCTTGGGTTTTGAAGTGATTTATTCGAGGCATTTTTTTCGCAGGATTTTGAAAAAGTAATATATTTGTGCAGAACTACAACTCTTTAAGCTCATTAGATTTGTTTTTTTAAACACACCCTGTTCCAATCTATGTATAAGTCTAATTTTTTTTATGCTCATATTTTCTTTTATTATACCAGCCGTATAATATGCACCCTAAAATTTCGGCGTTATTTTTTTGCGTTCAAAGTGCGTGTTATACACAGGACTTTACAATACATATATGGTACGTTTTAAGTGTGATGGCGCGTTGAATTTTTTTTTTTTTTTACAATTTATAAAAATACTCTTTCACCACTTTAAGAGTATTTTAACAGCATTCATCATGCTTTTAAACTATTACGGCATATTACAAGCAATCTACTAACAAAAATAAATTAAATAACTAAAATATTTACTTAAAAAATTACGATGCTCTCTTCTTGATTTTTTAAAACAAATTTTATATTTAAAAAAATAAGCAAGAGAGTATAATCGCAAAAAAATAACTTACAAGCCGGAATAACAAGAAGTATTATTTGTTATAACAGCATTGTCAACACATACTGAATATGAAAGAAAAGTGACTTTCAAAGAAATGGATCGAGAATCATAATGAATCACTGTTTGGAACCTGTGTAAAGGCCACCCTTTAGTTTGGGTCTTCGAAAAATGCATAAATAGGGACATTCAGTGAATGAATAATGCACTTTTGCGGGTAAAAGAAAAGAAATTACGATTCCGTGTTCCCACATTTAAATCGAAATCAGAAAAGAATGCTGTGTGTGTGTATTGCTGTTTTTGGAACCAAAGTATTTCATGCCTACAGGAACCGATCAATTTATTTCCTCAATAATAAATGGTGTTTCTTTTTCTTTCTTATTGTGTTATTATTTTTTTAAAAGAATTCATCAAAATGCACACCTATGGACTAATCCAGTGTTTCTCAAACTGTGGGGCATGCCCTACTAGGGGGGGGGGCGTGATAGCCATACGAGGGGGGCACGAGCATATCAAAAAGTCGAGAGAGAATATAAGATTATTATAAAAATTTACTTAAAGGAAGCAAAACGTAATACATTCTGACATAAAATATATACACGTCGCGCCTGTATTGTTATCTGTTCCAATTTAAAAATTAGAAAAGAAAAGCAACATAATACTTATCTTATTACTTAAAAGTATATATAATTTACTTAAAAATGACTTACTTAAAATATATATTATTTGAAAGTAACATATACAAAATTCTAAAATGTATCTTGATAATTTGAGTGGCTTATAATAAAGATAACATTGTAGTTTTAGCATCAAAGTACATTATTATTGCATTCAATGCATTGTTATTGTATGGGAGGGCCGCAGAGAAAATTATGATTGAAAATTGGGCCGCAAGTATTGAAACTTTGAGAAGCACTGTACTAATCCATTAGATGATAGAACAGTGGTTGGAAAACTTTTGAATCTTCTGAGCTATCGTACTTCTTTTAAATCCTACAGTGGGCTATCAACCAAAAGAATCATCAACTTCTTTAAAAAAATCTGAAATTTGTTAACTTTTTATAAATTTACATTTCTGGTAAATAGGAAACCAATTTTAATTAAACTGTATGTAACAAAAAGAAACCGAGAGCCGTTCGAAACAAATAACTAGTGTTATAATAGATTGATTTACCACTCTAACTCAAGGTACAAGCTGCCTATCTAAATCTAAAATTGAATTTATCATGTACGATACTTCTAAATTTTATGCTTTTGCCCTCTGTGAATTTGCAAGACTTTGTCATGTTTTCCATGTGTCCGAAATGTGCTATTTTTGTACAAGGTGTGACGCACGCACAAAAGAAACTAAGGGTGTTGCTTAAAAAAAGAGTGGAGTTGGCTACAACTGTTTTGGTGACGTCATTTCCCTCCTCTCTTCTATCCATGTTGCCAGTTTTGCCTTAATTGGTCACGCCAATTGGGAGTACTGCGTCATTGAGTGAACACGTGCAACGGAAAAATTTTGAATCAACGTCGTTTCTTGAGGAACTTAAGAAATCAGCCACGAAAACGTTTCAAATAATCAACCGAGGTTTATGAAGATGGAATTTTGTCTCGTGCCCTTGTGTTTGAATGGTATGAGCGATTTTCAGGGGGAAGGTTCACTGTGGAAGATGATGAAAGTGCTAGGGGACAAAGGTCAGCGATTACAGACCAAATCATTGCCAAAATTCGTGAAATGAGCAGATTGTGAATGACATCAGTGGTCAGACTGTTAATCAACACTACTACATTGAAGTACTAAAAAGATTTTGTTAAACGATTAGGGAGGAAGCCAGAATTTGGGAGTGAGGGATGGATGTTACACCCTGACAATACCCCTACTCAAACGGCCCTATCTGTCACGCAGTTTCTGACCAGCAAAAACATTACTGTGATTGAGAACCCTCTCCTTATTCACCTGATTTGGCCCCACGTGGCTTTTTTTTATTTCCTACAGTTAAACCTTTCTTGAAATAAACGCCATTTTCAGGCAAAAACGGAGAATCTCCTGAAAGGCCTTTCAAAAACTTTGGATCAGAACCGTTACCAGCAATGACAACAGCGATTGCAGAAGTGAGTGTATATTGAAGGGAACTACTTTGACGGTGATTCTGTCACACAGAGAACTGATTCTGTAAGTAAAGAGTGTTTTTTTCCAGGTATAGAAGTTTAAGTTGGCATTACTTTCCAAGATGGCGACCGATTTAACAGCTGTAAAGTGATTTATTCTCAGTTTGGTTTGGCAATTCATCAAAACGATCATTAAGCAAGGCGTAGATTCGTCGAATGGGCCCAAAACGAGATTGCCGTTGTTCCCGATTTTCATACGCGAATTTTGTTTAGCGATGAAGCGCACTTCTGGTTGAATGGTTACGTCAACAAGCAAAACTGCCGCATTTGGAGTGAAGCTAATCCACAAGTGTATGTCGAAACACCGTTACATCCAGAAACACTGACTGTTTGGTGCGCTTTATGGGCTGGTGGAATCATTGGTCCGTACTTCTTCAAAAGCGATGAAGGCCACAACATTACAGTCAATGGTGATCCGTATAGAGCCATGATTACTAACTTTTTCATTCCTGAATTGAACAATCATGATGTCCAAGAGCTGTGGTTCCAACAAGACGGCGCAACATGTCACACAGCTCGTGCCACAATCGATTTATTGAAAGACACGTTTGGTGACCGCCTAATTTCACGTTTTGGACCTGTGAATTGGCCTCCAAGATCTTGTGATTTAACACCGCTAGACTATTTTCTGTGAGGCTATGTAAAGTCATTGGTCTATGCGGATAAGCCTCAAACGCTTGACCATTTGGAAGACAACATTCGCCGTGTTATTGCCGATATACGGCCACAAATATTGGAAAAAGTCATCGAAAATTGGACGTCCAGATTGGACTACATCCGAGCCAGCCGCGGCAGTCATATGCCAGAAATCATATTTAAAATGTAATGCCACAAGATTATCTTTCGAATAAAAAACAATTCATGTCAATCGAATAATACATCGTTGTTTTATTGCAATTTAAAGTTCTATACCTCTAAAAAAACACCCTTTACAATGATTTATTGGACAAGTCTCGTTTTTTTATGTGTCACACATCAATTCATAAAAATAGTCATCTATGACAAACATATTTTTTTCCTTCAAAAAATAAGTTTTATGTATTGATGAAAACTTAATTATAAATTTTTTTAAAAAAGAAATAATTGTTGAATTACAACGTACCCCCCCAGCCGTACTTAGAGCTTATATTTCTGTTCTTAACCTCCAAAATAAATAATATATTGCACATCAATACGAATCCTAATTCTGTAAACTTTATCAAACTAAATTAAGAGGGGAATGCCATCCCTATAATCACAGATTAGCCATCTGTGTGTATGTGTGATATTAGTTCCCAACATTCACAACACAGCGATAGCGAAAGCGGGGCACTTTTTTTGGTATCAATTTTATCATCGCGCTTAGCAGACGAAAAAAAAACATTACCACATTCAGTATCGTTCTACTAATGACCTAACAGAACGGAACAGTCTCCAATTGCATTCTACTACGACCTTCTCAAAAAAAAAAAAAAAATAAATAAATTATCAGCTCGCAACTGCGTCCTTTCGACTTCTCGTTTTTTCAGGACCACACGCCGGCATGTTTTGGTATTTTTTTCTTCTTTTCGGTGGAGATATGAAATGGAATATATAGAATAAACATTGCGATGGTTTGCTGAAAGATGTACTAGGGTGTGGCGATGAAATATTTCTTCTGTTGTGGTTTCTTTTCGATAACAGAATTTACGTACTCTAACGTTCGCAGTTTGTCAATTGGTTAAGTTTTTAAAAAAGAAAAAAAGGCTTTTTTGAACTTGCTATAGCGCTATTTTTAAAATAACTTCAGACATAATATTCTTTCACCAACCAAAGAAGAGTGAGTGATAAGCAAACACTACTAAAGAAAAGTAAGTCTTCACTTCTAAAAACGTTTATACGGAAATTGAGAAAGACACCAAAAAACTAAGTGATTGCTTGTAAATTAATGTTAATATGTTTAATATTCTATGCATGAAAAGCATGGTGTTTTCTGGTAACTATATTTCAGACTTTGAATAAACTTAGCTAAGTAATACATAACACAAGATTGTCATTGAACTAAATATTTAAAAGTGCATTTTATACTTAATAATTTTATTTCCTTTCAGTAATGCAAATGTGCAATGAAAAATATAAGAACATTTAAAACGGAAGAGCAAACAGTTTACATGCAATGTTTCTAAAGAGTCGAAACAAAATATATTTGATACCAACAAGGCTTTATAAGATTTTTGTACAAAAGGTTTCAAGAACTTTGCTTAGATAAAAATAAAATTGTAATATAATATCGCATGTAAATTCCTTCAAAGAATAGTACAACACATGGGTAAACACTAAATGCTATGAATACAAAACAGTTTATTAAATCTATCTATTTTCATTACAACATTTACGTACTTTATAATTTCCAAATAAGAAACATTAAATTAAAGAAAAAAGACCAATGAAGTGGCATTTATATTTGTTTACAATAGCTTCTTTAGAATAATTTAGAAATAAGAATAAATTCTCCATTCTTAGGAAAATCCATTTGAGACATGCTTTTATGATAAGTATTAAAAAGGCAAATGAAAAAAGATCATTTTTGCATTTTTCCAGAAATAAAATGCCAAAACGATATGTTTTTATATGGTCATCTTATAATCTGATTTTACTTCTTTTAGAAGTAAAATCAGATTCACGAGGCTTAAAGCAACAGATCAAACACCAAAGCCATGAAAAGAAAATACAAGTAAATAAAAATTTATTTCGAAGAAGCTTGTTTATTTATTTATTTTTTTTGAAAGCCTAAAAGTACTCATTTATTAACTTTTTTACCAAAAGAATAGCATGCATACCTTAATGTTCTGCCCTTCATTTTCTTGCTTATACTTTTCTTGGTGTATACAACAAATCCTAGCTCATACTTATTAAATATTACTGATTCTTTAAGTTCTTGTAATTGCTAATGAAGGCAGAAGATGGATTTAATTTTCTGCATTCCCATCTTATTATTTTTCTACTTAGAGAAGCAGAATTATTTTTTCTTGGATATTGGTATCCAAGCCACGATCTTCATTACGATCAAAAATAGGTTAAATTATTTTTGGAAGTACAATTTGTTCAATGAAATCAATATTTTTTTTTCGATTTGCAACATTGTGTTTTCGAGTATTTTAATTTTAATATTTCTATAAGTCTATTGAATAAATAACTAAAAACTATTTAGATTAACATAAAATTTTGGGTTAACGTTTGAGTCAAAAATATGTATTCAAAGAAAACAAATAAGAATAAAAGAAAAATCTGTGGGAGTTTTAAAAACTTCAGAATTAATACAAAAACAGATAAATACTCTGCATCGAAAGATAGAAAAAAGTGTATTTTTGATTTCAAATACAGTGGGTGATCAGTTAACTAACAGATCGGTTAACGAACACTTTCACGAAAGAATTTTGTGTTCAGATAACGAACACTTTCAAGAAAGATCTTTTGTGTTTAGACAACGAACACACATACTCGGAGGTGATCAGGGCTACATCCCTGAAATTATGGATGCAATTTTGACAACTGCTAGAGATCTGGAATTGGAGGTGAATGAGGATGACATGGAAGAGTTCATAATGGGACATGAAGAACTGACGGCAGATGAACTCCAAGAAATTTTGAAAGAAGAATACCAAGAAACACAGCGAAATGTGTCTCCATCTGAACAAAAGGAAGACGAAAGAGGACCAATGCCGACATCTGCCATTAAAGATCTTTTGAAAAAGTGGTCGGATGTCAGAGCAATGGTCTTAAAATGGCACCCAAACCAAGCTGATGTCAGTAGGGTTGGGAATCTTTACAACGACCATGCTATTAATTACTTCTGGAAAATCCTGAAAAAGAGAGAAAAGCAATCGACATTGGACATGTTCTTCAACGCCCCATAAGCAAAAAATGAAAAGGACTGATTAATACGCAAGACTATATGTATGTATTATTTTTTAAAAAACTTACTAAGAAATTATACATTTTTTAAAATTTAATTTTTAGAGTCTCCAGAACGAATTAATTGATTTCGCATAGAAGTCTATGGTGAATCGATGATCGGCTAACGAACAATTCGGATAGCGAACATAGTCTTGGAACGGATTATGTTCGTCAACCGATCACCCACTGTACTATAAATAATTCATAGTTTTTCCATACAATGTTAAGAAATGAAGAACTTGAGGAATATCCCTGTTATTATGGCTACATTTTAGAAAGAAAAATAATGAAAGTAATGTAAAGTAGAATTCACATTAATTGTTTGTAGAGTTCCACGTTTGTTAGTTTTATTTTTATTGACTTGATGCAATTTTTATTGTTATTTTGAAAACTCTTCTCTGAATAAATTGCATAGAATGCGAAGTTTAACAATAAATTTTTAAGTTCAAATACTAGCTTTCTAAAAAAGTGTGTCGTTTCTTGTTCTGAAAATTTTAAATAGCAAGAAATTCTCTTCAAATACTGCATGCTATAATTATTAGAAGTCTCTTAGAAAATAATTCGGGAAATAATTCAAAATTAAACCAATATATGAATAATAAGTAAAAGAACATTTTCAAATTTTTTTGATACTACTTTACGCATTTATATGTAAAATATAAATATCAGATTTCAGTATTGTATTGATATGCATTAGAATTGAATAGCATTTTCTGTACAAGTCATTAATAATCATCTTTTTGCTGGTAATTTTAAGTTTTATATTAAACATTAAAATTAAAAATTAATTTTACATCTTGTAATATCGAATATTAGATAGTAAGAGGCAAACATAATGAGTGTTTTTTTTTCAGGTATAGAAGTTTAAGTTGGTATTACTTTCCAAGATGGCGACCGATTTAACAGCTGTCAAGTGATTTATTCTCAGTTTGGTTTGGCAATTCATCAAAACGATCATCAAGCAAGGCGTAGATTCGTCGAATGGGCCCAAAACGAGATTGCCGTTGTTCCCGATTTTCCTAAGCGAATTTTGTTTAGCGATGAAGCGCACTTCTGGTTGAATGGTTACGTCAACAAGCAAAACTGCCGCATTTGGAGTGAAGCTAATCCACAAGTGTATGTCGAAACACCGTTACATCGTTACGTTAAAAATAAAGGTCAATGATTCCCGTTACATACAAGGGAAGGTTATAAACGGATGTTAAAAAGATAAATGTTTACATTGAAACGCGTTTGGAATAAGTTTTCCTTTGTATTTTAAACAGTATTGAACTTGAAGCTACAAAGAAATATTTTAATCGGGTCACATGAGCACAAAATATAGTAAACCGACATAAAAGCAAAAAATTGGACATTCATAAGTTTACTTCATAGATCACGAATAAAGTTAAAACGTTGAATCAAATTTAGAAATTATTCAGCAGAATTTTGCAGCCAAACTGTTCTTACTCCGAAAGTTTCTAAAGTTTTTGATAAACTATTTATTTATAGCAGTTTTCATGGAGAAGTCGTTAGCAAGAACTCGAACAGTAGCGTTGATCGTTCTGGAGAAGCTTCTCATTATTCAATTCAAAGGACATTTTCCATCGTTGTCTCCAAAGTTAATTTATCTCTTGAGAGGAACCATTTCCGAAGATTGTCGCTCAAAATGGCGCTGTCAGCAAAACTCTCCGATAAGTTAGAAAAACCAGATAAACTTTATTGACGCCGTGTGATGCTCAGCTCTTCACTTAAGCCGATACGTATTGACGTCCCCAGACTATATTCAGATGGGATGAATCACTTCTTACACTCCAAACACACTTACCGCAAGCGAAAGAAGAGGTGTTTTCAAAATGTGTTTACCCATTTTATGAATGAAACTCTACCGAAGCGGCTGCTATCTCGAGAGGGTTTTTTGAATGTCATATTAATCGTTTCTTAATCATTATCTCCTCATTCATCTAAGAAAAACAAATAAAGAAGGTCTTCTTTCTGGGCTTAAGGCCATCTCGATGAATTTTCTGCAGTTTAAGCTATCCAACTCAAGGTTGTTAGTAAAGGAAATAGTCTTAAAAAAGAGAGACCCAGCGAAGAATTTTTACCAAAGAGTACATTTCTTTTTCATCTGTAATGGAGTTTAATTTGCTCAAGGGCAATATTTGTTTTAATTCGTTCAAATAAGGCTTAGGTGGTTTAATGTTTAAATTAAACTTCGAAATTTAGTTCAGAGAGAAAAAAGGAAGTTATATTATAGTTTTCTAATACGATTTTAATTACTTTTCTCCAATTCTGCTAAATTAATATCATTCCGTATTTCCTTTTTTTTTCTTTTTATGAAACTCTTCTTCGGAGGTATATTTTATTTGTCTTTTAAAGCAATATATATATATATATATATATATATATATATATATATATATATATATATATATATATATATATATACATTCAACAGTCAAGTGGATAAATTTGAAGTATTTATGATGAAAGTCGAGAGGTATTAAATTTCTCTTGTTAAAATATCATATTTTACTATGTAATCGAAAAAAAAATATTTCTGACTAATTTCGTCAGTTAATTGATTATTATAATTACTGCTGCAAAGATGTTTAAATTGATTCATAAGTACTTTGTAATCAAATTAAAAAGTGAAAGAAGTATGCTTTTTTAATTATTTATACGACCAAAACAGATAATCCTAAATTGTTTTTGAAATATAAAGATGATATTATTTTCTTCAATGGCATTGCTAATGTATTATGAACTTTTTTCGGATTTCATTTATTTTTTTAACAATCTCTAAGAAACTTTTTGGATATTAATTATAGTTCAGGAACATTGATTTGTTATTAATGGTAAAACAATCTAGCTGAAAAATATGGTTTTGTTAAATGTTAAAAATCATAATTTTTAAAGCGTCTTCATTGGGAATAAAATCCATATTAATTATTTTATCCACTGTACAAATCTGAGACAGTTAGAAGATGCTCACTTAATCTAATTCAACAGCAGTATGAAAAAAAAACTGTGCATTATGTGGAGCATTGATTCTACTTTAAAAATAACGCTATGGTGAAATTTATATGACTTAAAATAATATTTTATAAATTTTTTGGTAAATATTTGTTTGAAATCCATTGCCTGTAATATCACCTTAATTTACATAACACGATTTTTAAAACAGTTTTTATTAATAAAATGTATAACATTTTTATATCATATTTTATACACAATATATACTATTTTTAAGACATAGTAAGTGTTATGTGAGTTACTGTAAACTCCAGAGCAAAACGAAAACCTATGCTTCCGAACTACATTTTGTAATCTTTAGGTACATTCGCCTTATAAACGCGTAAACTCTATTTTACGTAAACACATGAAATGTAAGTGGGTAATACTCTTATGTTTTAAAATCATTATTGTAAGGTATTGTACCAGGCACTCTATATGAAATATAATATTATACTTCTAAAACTACAACTCTAAAAGCTCATAAGGTATGTCATTTATTTTACATAAACAATATTTCGATATATATAGAAGTTAAATTTTTTTATGCTTATCTCCTTTTTTTTAATTTTAAAGCTATAATGTTATTTTTATACCCGTCGTATAGCACTCCCTCTTATATTTGTTTTCTTAGGTGTCCGTTATACTCTGGATTTTACGGCATAAGTACTATGGATCTGAAAAAAATTAGGGTATCCGACTACGTTCGGAACCGTCATTTTAAAAAGGCGCGTAAATAAATACATGTATAAAATTGTTTTATGGACATTTTGACTAAAAAAATTATTTAAATACCATATTTCGGCAAAAAATTAACTTAGAATAATCTTTTTTCAGAATGTTTTCCTTTTTTGAAAAATGCTTCTATTATAACAATACTTTTCCTGTATATAGCTCAGACCTCTGTACAGAGGCTCAACTATGAGTTTTGAAAAATTCACATTATTTTCAGAGTTACAACCAATTGAAATAATTATCGTCGTTTTTTTTCTTATAATTTCTCCCCTCTGTTGTCGTAAAACATGGATAAACCCATTTCTAAGCTATATATTTCAAACTTTCTAGTTGCACCTCTGTACAGAGGTCTGATCTAATACACGAAAAAGGTTATTATAATAAAAGCATTTTTCACAAAAGGAGAGGAGAATATTTTGAAAATGGATCATTCTATGTTCATTTTTTGTCAAAATATTGTACTTAAATAATGTTTTATTGTAATACTATTCTTAAAACAATTTTACATACATTTTCTAATCTAAGTGATACTAAGCATCATAAATATTATCCATTTATTCGCTTTTGCAAAAACATGGTTCCGAACGTAGTCAGATACCTTAAGAAATTTGGAAGGGGGGGGATTAACTCTTCAGAAGTGCATGAACGCCTTACGACAACTGTTTCAGATAATTTCACAAGTACAAGTAAATAAAGTAATATTGATTCTCAACAATCTTTTAAGTTTATTTTTGGTAGCCAATAAATATATACGGATAATCTGCTACAAAGTTTTGAAGAAATGTTTCAGAAAAGTGTTTCGAAAACTGAGAGAAGAATTCGTTGCTATAGAATTAATTTGTAGAAAATTATACAGAAAATTTAGAAATCCCTAATTGGATTAGAGGAAGAAACTCTAGATTTTATTTCTTTTAAATAAATTTTTATTGACCAAAATAATCTTGAGTTTTTTGTTTAAAAGAACCTAGCATCCTTAAAATCTCCGGCACTATATTATCAATTTAAATAATGATAACTATTTTTTTATTTTCACTCAAAAGAACTAAGATCCCGATCCCAATACACGAAATTAGCTATTCATCATTATTGAGAAGTGACTAAAATTTTATTAAAAAATATTTATGAACGTTTGCTATTCGTGGACAAATAAGTAATTCAGAATCATCAGAAAAAAGTTGCTTAAAAATAACTTCTAGTATTATTGGAAAAAGTTGTCTTTTCTAAAGCAAACAACATAAGACAAAACTAATTTGATGTAATTCATACGCTCTGTTTATTTAAGAAATATATATTAACATTTTTCAGTGTAAATAAAGAATAATCAATCATAATTTTCACAAATCTGTGTTTATAGTTTTAATTACATTTTCAAATTGTTGATCAATTTCGTACATTACTATACAAAACTACACAAAATAGTGCAATGTTCAAATCAGGTTGAATATAATGACAAGAATTTATTTAATTTGTACAAGAACAAATACCAGCACTATTCAAATTGAATTACGACAAAGAAAAATGTACCATCAAAATGAAACAATGATTGCTATTTAACTTTTAATTATTTTCAAAACATATGCTTTTCAATGTCATAAATATTTATAATATGTTGACATGAGTATTTTGCAGTACTTTATTAATTAAAATTCAGGAAAAGATTATAATTATTATTCCAATTCATTCTAAAATTAAAAAAATATTCAAATTAAACGGAAGCCCGAGACATATTACCTTTCTGAGATTCAATTAACTGCTACACATTGAAAATAAAATTGTACAAATTTCAATTACAACGCGTGTTCAAATTTTAAAACAAATACTACTTAACATTTCATTTGTTCTCTAAAAATCAAGCATGACTGTAAAAATAAATTATTCTAGTTGACACTTGATTCTATTCAAACCTGTTATTACTTACACGACTTTAGAATAATAATTAGTTTGCGTTTGACAAATGCTGACAAGACCAGGTTTTCACTTTTAGGATGGTTCTTAGTAATTAATTCTAGAATTTGTCATTGAATATGCAAATTTATTTTCTCAGGCATCTGTTTATTAAATTAATCTTTTTTACGTTTCTTTTAGCATCTCTACAATCAAATGGCTGAAAAGAGAATGGAGATATAGTAAATAGTTATTTTCAGATATTCGGATTCGTACATATGTGTATATTCCATTACTGTTCCGTTTTTCATACAAATATTGTATTGCTTATTTTTTTTTATCTTTTTCTTTTTTACTTGTTGTATTTAATTTTCAGAAATTGTATTATGACAAGGTTACATTCACAAGATAACACAAGTAACAAGGTTACATTCACAAGATAAAACGTTTACAAGAAAAATTCAAGGTCTGTAAATTTCTGTTCAAGGACAGGTTGCAAACCATAAAAACAACTTTTACTTCCGTATATCACCCCCATGGCGCACCAATTAAAATGATAGCGATGTGCTCCATAGGAATTAACTTGGAAGTTGACTACCATTAATACCTCATTGAAAATAGGAATTCCCTTTTCGAACTAAAGACTTAGACTGAAGTTATAGATTATAAATCTTCATTCCAAATAGAATGAATGTAAAATATGACCTGTTTTCAAATTCCTTTTTTATCTTGCAATAAACTATTTATTCATTTTCAGAACCAAACACTTGCTATAATTTTATCTGTATATAGTTAGAAATATTAATGATAAAAATGTGAACCATTTTCTTTTTTTAACTTCTCGATATGTTTGCAATAATGAAACTTGATTAAAATATTTACATCATTTATATAATACGAACATACTTATAAGTACCGTACTTAACTTATCTGATGAAATAAGGAAACATTTAGTACTTTTTTTGCATAAAATCTTAAAAGGTTACAAATTTAGCCCGAAAAATAGGCATCCACTCTTACATTTTCATGTACTTACACGATGAATTATAATTCTCTGGCTGAATAACATGCTGAATTATGATTCTCTTATATATTGACATAAGAATTATCATTACTAAGCAAATAATATTTGCTACAAGTCAGGTAGCGCAAGCCATTTATTTAAAAAGTATATTAAGGTGAACTTAAAAGCTCATTAATATATGCAATAAGGAAATTGTGAAATGTTAACTTAATAAAGAAAGTGATTTATAGGGAAAGGAAATGAACTGTATAATTTATAAGCCAATTCAAAAAGTTCAAATTTTTATTCACGGTAGTGTTTAAGGTATCCGACTACGTTCGGCACCGTGATTTTCAAAAGTGCATAAATGAATAATTTTCATGATATTTAGTGTCACTTAGATTAGAATATATGCATAAAATTGTTTTAAGGACATTGTGACAAAAATTTAATTTAAATGCAATATTTTGGCAAAAGATTAACTTAGAATAATTTTTTTAAAATCTTTTTTTTTGTGAAAAATGCTTCTATTAGAATAATATTTGCCTGTATATAGCTCAGACCTCTGTTTAGAGGCTCAACTAGAATTTTTGAAATATATAACTTAGAAGAGGGTTTATTCATATTTTACGACAACAGAGGGGAGCAATTTTAAGAAAAAAACGCGAAAAATTATATCAATTGGTGGTAACTCTGAAAATAATCTAAATTTTTCAAAAATTCTAGTTTAGACGCTGTAGAGAGGTCTGAGCTATTTACAGGCAAAATATTATTATAATAGAACCATTTTTCACAAAAGGAGAACATTTGAAAAAAAAGATTATTCTAAGTTAATTTTTTGCCAAAATATTTTATTTAAATAAAATATTTTTGTCAAAATAACCTTAAAACAATTTTATGCATGTATTCTAATCTGAGTGACACTAAATATCATGAAAATTATCCATTAATGCGCTTTTTTAAAATCACAGCTCCGAACGTAGTCGGATACCTTAAGGAAATTTATATATAACTGATGGATGGCCATACCTTGTCTTGAGAACTATTTTCCATTATCTTCTTCTAATTCACTTACTATCACTTTTACACTTCTTCCCAAGCCTTAATTTACCACTATTAACAATACAAAAAGGTCCTTTGGCATATATTATTTTTGTTGATAAAAATTTTGTGCATTTATTGTAAAATTAACAGCAAAAAAAGTAGGAAGGGGGTGATGCTGTAAATGAATAATGTTTCTTCCAACGCCTCATTTTTTGTCTTCCTGCCTCAAAGTGTCCTTTCCGGTCAACATTTTGCTAGAAAAACTGTGTGTTTTAGTAAGTTGTACCCCATCTCTTAATGCTTACCCATGATTATAGAATTATCCCGTTTTTATATATTATTTTCTGGCTTAAATGGAGCAAAATTTCACAGTTATTATTATAAAGTTATTTATCAGGAAGGGATTTAACAAGACTTTTTTTATTGCTGATGTCAAAATCATACAGTAAATGTAACTACAAACTAAATCTGAGACTATTCCAATACACTAATTGCCATCAATTTTCTTTCATATGACTCATATACTTTATCATTCAAATAAAATAAAATTCGTTAATTTCTATTTGCGTACTTTTTAAAATGTTTTCCTTGTTTTAAGTTTTAAAATAAATAAACGTACATCAATAAAAAAGAATTCCAACCTAATTTTGAAGTAAAATGATAAAAAAAAGTTACAGGTTAAATAATTTTCATCACAAATGAAACAAAATTTCTTCACTTATAAATATTCATCTTTTTTTTATCGCAAATTTCTTCGAAATAATTTCTTTTTATCAGCGGAATAAATCTCAGCGCTTCCTGACGAAAATATCTCGAACGAAAAGTCTAATTAATCATCAAACAGCAAGCGGAGGAGTGGAAAAGAGTTCCGTGGACGTGCGGAACTGATATATTTGCCAGCTTGCCAAACTTTTCCGACTCGTGTGTGTGCGGATGACACTGTAATTGAATAAGACGACCTTCTGCGACAGTCTTCAGATGTTCCCTTAATGCTTTTACTAGGAGAGAATATGCTTTATTTAATACAAAAGCCGTTAAAAAGATTCGTGATCAAAATACTAATCCAGCTTAAAATATTCACTTGAAGAATTTGAATGTAAGGTGTGTCTTAATTTAAGGAAATGCCTTATTGTTATTGAGGATTTGATTAAATAAACAATGAAGTTTGGAAACAGAATACTTGTTCATGAATTTAAGTGAGAAATAACTTTTATTTTTAGGATATTGCTTTGTAAGATGATTGTTTGAATTCATTGCATGAATAAGTAAACTAAATTAGATTAAAAATAATAATGCAAAGTAATATACGGTGAAATTGTAAAATTGTTCTAAAAGAATTATTATTTTGTAAAGATGTTATTGAATTTCTATAAATGAATTTACTGATTAAAATAATTTCGAAAACAATCTGCTAACTGTATTGATTTAATTTATCTTTTTAGAATGTGTAGTTTTAATATTATGGATTTTAAATAGAGCCCCAGGAAAATTTAACAAATATATTATAATCCATTGTTAATCTGTATCTTATAACATGAGTAATTGCTGTGACTCAGCTTTTGCTGATGCAGTGTTTTATAGATACGTGATAAATCATAGGGAGGAATTCAGAATCAAAGAGAAAAATATGGGTAGTCATATCACACCTTTTTAGATAGGAATACCCGGGGGAGATATTTTTGGGGAACATTGGATAATTTTCTCATAAGTATGCTTACACAATCTTATAAAGGTATTTATCTAACAGAATACGCATATATAAAAATTCCTTTTTTTATAGAAAACTGAATTTTTTGGTAGCTTCTTTATTGAATGTGAAAAAATACATTTAAAATCAAATTTAGAGCTTAATGCTTAAGGGAAATTAAAACTAAATATTACACATAGAAGGCTTTGATAAAATTATATATGTTACAAATACGAGTAAATATTCCTTATAGTTTCTTTTTAAGAGGAAAATATTAATTTCAAAGAAATTAAATGTTATTCAACATATGTTTTTTTTAAAATCTGTGTTTTTTAAAAGGTATTCGAATTCAGACCTCTATTCTGACCAAATTCGTTATACCTTTATAATTATTACGTAATCACAATGAATATACCGAATCGTAATCACAAGAAAGTAAACATTATAAAAGAATTCCATTAAAATTTCACTTGGAGCGGTTTATTGGTATTAATTTTTTTTAAAAAAAAACAACTATTTGTTTAAAATTCATAAGATCCAAAACAAAAAAATAAGTAAAGGTCAATTTAAAATATTTTTATACTGATTACTGTATAAAAATAATGTTTATACTTATATCTCATAAAGAAATAATTTTGGCTTAAAAGTTGGAAAATATTAATCAAATATAACATTTTTATAATTTATTTTTATGTAAAAATAACATTTATGTTAAAGACACATTTTTTTAACTATCCGTACTTTCTGGAGCTAGCTGAACCAAAAGTTCCATAGTAGCACTTATTTTCACAAAATCTTTAATACGGAAAATCTATCTTAAATATACAAAAAAAAAAAATCTTTCTCTTAGAATTTTGGAAAATGTTTAAACCCAAATAGATGCACTCAACCTATCCTGAATCTTGCTTGTTGCTCGCCTACACCTGTTGCTTCTGCTGTTTCTTATGCCACCTGTCTGACGTAGTCAGATCGAGGCCCAAGAAATTCATCATAGCAAGGAGCTAGATGTACGCCTGTCGTTGGACTTAAACTTGGCACCAAACAGGTGACAGTACGATTTAGCACGATTCCATCCCAATTTTGAGGGAGAATACCCTGGGGGTGGGTCAGGGGCCTCCCACCTCTCATCACTTGCCACGAGCCTCAGAAGTGGTCTTGAAGCTCGACGGCTGCTTACAGTACCCCCATGCCACAAAGGCACTCAACATTTACAGACATCCGTGTTTTCTCCGGGATTTGAGCCCAGGCCCTATGGCACCACTATGATGGATGGCTGACATCCTGAATGGTAAGATGTACCAAAAAAACGCACACTCCTACTCCTTTAACGATTTTGGTGGCATTTTAACTAATATTAAAAAAAAGTGTGCATATATTTTATATTTTACTTTAAAAACGTATTGTTTAGGTCCAAAAACGGTTATTTAATTCATTTAAATAACACCTATAGAAAAAGCAAATTATACATTTACACTTGCTAGAAATATTTTTAGAATCTCCTTTAGAAAATTCAACAATGGATTTTCTTATAGGAGTACATATTAAATTAAGGAGAAACATGAAATATCTTTTCTATTTATATACGTTTAGACTTTTCTTCTAATACGTACGCAATAGAAAGCGTGTGTTAATACAATGAATATCTACGTACACCTTAAGCTACGTATCTAGATAGTGCGACGTTAATGTTCACTCACTCTCCTTTTTACGAATATCTACAAGAACTCTAAAATAACTCTCAATGCTATTATAATAATGTGATTAAAATAAAATCTTCAAAAATTGAATAAGTTATTGTACTTATTTAAGGGCCTAACTCCATAAGCAATTTAAACAATTTTATGATCCAAAAGTAAATCTTTTAATCTACAATGAACTGGATGAGACGAAGCCAGTCTTTCAATTGATTTTGGAGCATGCACCTATTTCCATTTGGTCTAATGGATTCAAACCAACACGTTGAATTCCTTTCACAAGAAATAAACCAAACTCGACATGTTTAGACACCCAAAGAGCGACCAAGTTAACAAGCCATTCATGCAACTTTTTAGCTAGTTGAAGGAGAATAATTAGTACGCTGTGTTTCGAATATTCCCTTGCATCTTATAGTTTCAAGCAAAGTAGAGTTGGAGGATAAGACTAGTTATAATTTAAATTTAATCTTATAACTTAAGTATTAATTTAGAACTAAATAGCTACAAAATATATATTTGAACCTTAAAACCAAAATAAAATTGAAAACTAAAAGGCTTGATTATTAAAATGCACCATCTATTGTATTTAGTAAGTCGAGATAGTTTTATAAAAACACACTCTCATACATATATACGCATGCATACATAATATATATAAAATTCGGAATTTTATCACAGTTTACAAAAAAAGTACTTCTTAAATTAAATCAGAAATAGAACAATGTTTTAGTAATAATAATAAAGGTAATAATAATTGGTAAATAAAAGAAACACAAATCATTCAATTACAATATATTTGGTTTTTCTGCATTTCTTGTTTCTGTTTTGGATCAAAGTATTTATTTCATCAAAAAATATTTCTGATTTCAAATATTTTTTGTGCGTTTCATTGTTCCAGGAATAGTCGAAATTTCGTGGATGCGAACTTACGATCAACATTGTTAAATACCGGTTTCGATACCTAATACCATAAAGGTGCTAATGCGCGTTAAATCTTTCCAGTCACTCTCGAAGGCGTGGTATGCAAGCTTGCAAAGGGGAGAGATGTGCCAGTCTAGGAGTCAACTTCGTCACTTGATCATGGTTCAAAATTAACAGGTCCGTCACCACTAGCCCTCGTGTTGCTTCAGATAATGACATAAATCAAATTAATATGCGAATTAATATGCGCGATGTCGTTTAATTCTTTGTCGGGCGTACTTCTGAGCGAAACAAAATCAGACGCATCCGGCCTAAGAGGCCACATATATGTTTGGGGGGGGATGCAGAGATTTATATCCTCCTAATAAATTTTAATTTAAAACATCGGTGGGGTCGGGCCCCCTTGGGTAAGGTATAAGGAAATCAACTACACAAATTTCTACTAAAAAGAATTAGTTTAATGAGCAAAATGAAGTTTAATCTAAACCAAAATTGACACAAAATTAAAATTAAAATTGCACTAACAAAGTATAATAAAAGAAAAAAAACTGGAAACGCAAGTAATATAAAGTATTTTCAGATACGGGACCCTCTTTGAAATCTGTTGTAATGTATCACATAACAGGCTTATTTTAAGTAAAATGCATAATTGCATTAAAACTAACTAGCTATTCAAAGTTATGACACAATCGGGCGCACTAGGCCTCACAAACTAGATTGAAAGAGGGGTAGGGGGTTCTGGGCAAGCAGGGTGTTTTTTGAAAAGAGACTAGACTGTGATGTGCTACCCACCACCAAGAGTCAGGAAACTATTAGGAGGAGCATCCTAATCGGCCACCTGATGTAGGAGGAACATTTAAAAAACTGTTTTGATGACCTCTCAAGCCAGCTGCCCCGAACAAAAGGTTAGTAGAAATTATAAAAATAATATTGCTTTATAAAAATTTTGATTTTTAATACTTACTAATCCATACTAATGAACATTTTTTTACAGACAAATATGTAATAAATAGAATGAAAGATTGCATAATTGTCAGAATCGAATAATTTATTGGCAAAGATGAGCATTTCATTTTGGGGAAAAAGGAAACTACTGAAGTACACAAAAATGTTTCTGATATTGTTCAGAGCACAAATATGTAGATGTTTTTACTTTCTGTAAAATACATACAATGAAATAGTCATACAATGTATAAAATGGGGAAAAAATGAGATAATCCAAAACTGCACTGTAAAACACGTATACCTCTAAAACTTATAATTGCGGTATTGGAAAAAAATTGTGAATCAATAACATTCACATTTTATATACATTTCTTGGAGTTAAAAATAGCAATCAAGCTATCTAAAGTCACATTAGTACTTAGTGTAAGGTAAAGCAACATGCGATAGCTATTTTAACTCGAAAAATGTATCTTTTTAAATAACGCATGCCTTTTGATTTAAAATGTTTTTCATTCCAATTTTCTAAAAAGTCAACAGGAGAAACCTCATTTCGTTAGCATTCAATTTCTTTTATGGATCACTGAATATTTTGATAAATAATTTTCTTTTAATGCATTTCCATGTTATTTATCATTTCATTTAGTCCTCGTATCTCAGAAAATAAATTATAGAAGTGCCTTTCTCTTTCTACTTTTTTAGGTCTGAGCCTCTTTTTGAGGGATGGTCTCTAAAGTAACTGATAATGAGGATATGTCATCATCGATTGCGATTAATCTTAATTCTTTGTGTTTTATATATTCTTTTAAGTAACTACAGTTAAGTGACTAAAAACAATGAGTGATGGCTTTTGCTCAGATTAAAGCTTCAGGATAGAAACTTAGACTTAGAATTTCCTCTTTCTGATTTTAAAAACCTGGAAAAGTGCTCGTAAAAAATTTAACCATTTCACAATAACTTTTAAATTCCATGGAATTTCTGCTAGTTTGAGGTAAAATTTAAAATTATGCATTATTTATATTGCAAAGAATTTCCGCTATTGCTATTAATTACTCCAAGATATTAATGATAATTCGAATAATTCATTAATTGTAAGACTTTTTAATATTTAGAATTACGAATAAAATTATAAAATAAATGCCCTTAAAATAATATTGTAAATCAGGGTTATAATAAATAGTTTTAAGATCATATTATAGAAAAGTATAATCAATCAATACAGAATAACTAAAGATCAGATATTAAAAACAATAAACCAATTAATTTTTTTCAAGATATTATAATATATTCCAATATATATAATATATTCCAATATATATAATATATTCCAATATATATATAATATATTCCAATATATATAATATATTCCAATATATATATAATATATTCCAATATATATAATATATTCCAATATATATATAATATATTCCGATATATATAATATATTCCAATATATATAATATATTCCAATATATATAATATATTACAATATATATAATATATTTCAATATATTTATTTCCAATATATATTTTTTCCAATAATTATTCTAAACGAAATGTTATTTTGCTGCAAAATCTAATAAACTATTTTTTCCAAAATTAATTTTAAGATAACATTCAATGTCTATAGGTCCCAATTTTTTTATTAAAAATATTTGAAACATCAGAAAAAAATAAGAAATATTGACAGTTATTTATTGAAAATGACTGACGTTTATACATTTTAATAGTAATATTAGTATGAAAAGCTTGATACGGAAAAAGTATTAGTTGTTAATAAGTTAGAAAAAATTATATATATACAGTTAATGATGAAATAAATGTCGTGTAATTTTGATAATTATAATAATGGCAATTTAGAGCTATTCCGTTCTTTTCTTTTTCTCATTTTGTAGCTCTTATAAAACAACATTTAACATTGGATATTAAATTTGTGTAACAGAAAAAGAGGATATATTTTCTGTTTTAGAAGCGGTGTTTTACGTGATTGCTATTGTTAAAACACAATATTTTATAGAAGAAAGAAAGAAGTTGAAACTATTCTGTAATAAAATATTTTTAACAATATAAATTAAACATAATTTTTGCTGATTTCGTGTATCTTTTACCATTAAGAGCAACAAATGTCTTTTGAGATTTTTAGGAGTGGTAATTTTTTATGCCATTAAAAGAGTTATTTTTTTATTTAGGGCATTTGGATTCTTTCCAAATGTCACTTGCATCTCATACAAACGATTTGAATCGATCAATATTTAGCTAAGTAAAGATTTCTTTAGTACACAGTAAGAAAATATTGCATTATTGAATGAGGTATTATAAATAAAATTGAAAATGATTTGCTCCCTAAATTAAATAGAACTGTAACATTCGAGATAAAAATTATTTTTTCAATATAAACTTCTTTACAAACTTATCTCTTTGTAAAAGCCATCTCCGTACCTTAATTAAACTATAAATTTAATTAATCTGATAAAACTTTTAAATAGCTATTTCTTAGTAGTTTATTATTTGTGTTAGGATTGCTTCTTCTATAGTTGCATTTTTATTTGCATTTATTTTAATTACCTCTAAAGAAATAAACGTAACAAATTTAACATTTGAAAACCGTACTGCAAATTGAAGGCAAGTATGCAGAAAATAGATAAGTTTATGTGTTTCTGAATGTTTATTGTATTAAATATTATTACATATAAACTTAGAAAATTCCTTGAATTTTTGACTAAATTAAAGGTAAAAATAATTTAAAGCAATTGCGTATAGTGAAAACATTCTAAGAATAACTTATTTTAAAATTTAATTATTATTGCAAAAACACATTGATATATAAAGTAATCACATTTGCATTGGTAAGACCTACGGACTTATGAAGCATTAAACTTGCGTTTCTAACTTTACTTTATCTTACATTACTTACGAAACATACATAATTTCCAAACTAATCGTGAATTTTTAAGTCTTGTGTGTGGGATAACTGAATAGGGAAATGAGTTAAATCAAATATATTCATACTACGAACTATTTTTCTTCTTTGTATCAATTTTTCTCTTATGAGAAAGGGATCATTATTTTCTCATTGGCTATTTTAAAAAAAATTAAGCTCAATTTTGAAACATATTTTAGTTCACACTAGGTTGCATACCACTATTTCTAAAAAAAGTTGACTTTGATAGAGGAATGTTGAAAGTTTGTGGGTACTGGAGAGAACGCATGCAGATGAAGGAGATTTCAAAATTTTACTTATTAATCCACCGAGATTTACTTACCCAATAAAAAAACAAAACTTTTAATCAATAAATTACAGAAATATAAATGTATATTATTCTGAAAAAATATAGAAGTTCGAAGAGAGTGATATAAAAATAGATATTGTACATAAATTCACCTTCAAATAAAACATATGGTGTTTTAAACATAATTCTCATTTGAGGGTTTTACGTCAAATGTAAAATTTTGTAACAAAAGAAAAACAAAAAGAAAACATTCATATAAATAATCAGAGTTCATTTCATTTCAAATGAAGCAAAATATAATTCAACAAGAACTATGCCTATTTAAAATGATTTTGCAACCTATTTCTGTCTAAACGAATTGAAATTGCATTGCATTTTCTTGCAGCAGCACTTCAAATGTTGTTCCTTTTTTAGTTCACAACATTCATATACTATGACGTCATTTTAGTTCTTTTAATGCTGTTTCTGTTTTCTAAACACGCTGTTTGTTTGAAAAAAAAGATTTTTCCATTTAGTTGTTTATGACCTGTCGTACAGTTTTGTGAATTTCAGATAATATGTACATGTTTGTTGAAAATGAAATTTTGTTTAATATTTAATGAATTTCTAGATTTAGAATTTCCTTTCGAGTTTGCCTTAAAGTGAAATATATTTAAGCAAATGCTTGATGAAAACAAATAGCTGATGTTATTTTACAAGTTTTGATATTTATTTGAAACTGTTATCCAAAACGAACTGTCAGATTAAGAATTCAGGGTTATTTTTTAGTAAAATATGAGATATATGTGTTTTTTAACATATATATTCTATTTAGAATTGATTGGAACACAATTATTTATGTATTATTGTTTAATACAATAGAACAAAAGATTGCCTATATTTAATACCAATAAAGATTGTTATTAATTGTATTTTATTTGCTCGTAATACACTTTTTTTGAGTACATAAGCAACATAATTTTATTAACATGTTTCAATATAATTTTTTGTGGAGTTCTGAAAGCGGATTCAAAAAATAATTTTTTATTACTATTAAATAATGTGTTTACGAGAAATATTTAAAAATTTTAAATCAACGCAAAAATTATAATTTTTATTTAAATTGTATTTTTTTAAGTAATATCAGAATTTTTTAAAAATTTTATTGTATAGCTCAAATAAAAAGATTTTACATTACATAATCATCAAAAACTGAATTTATCTCGTGATTTTAAAATAATTTAAATTTACTGAGTAAGTATAATTACTTAATTTAAAAGGTACAGATAAATTTCTAAGAACAAGAATTAAAATATTCCTCTTAATAGAAAAAAAATTCTGAAAATGTATACAAAATTTTACATGGTACTATTTCACATATTTTTTTAATTATATTATTTATTTATATTACGCTAAAATATTTTTAATAATATTGAGCTTTTTAAGAAGACTAAAAATGTCTTTAATAATACAATTCCAAGTTTCCACAAGAATTTAGCTTTATGTTTTCTGAGTACACTATTTGTATTTGTTTTCTTTTTTTATTTAAACTTACATATTTCTAGAAGTATAATTTGCTCAAGCCTCTTTATAGTTCGGAAGATGAAAATGAAATTGAGCAAAAATAAAATTTAACAAACTATTCAGTAGTAAATCTCATATTTTTTTTCTTATAAGAATCCATATTTGCGCTGTAATGTTTCCAAGTCTTTTTTTATACAATTTAAATATTTATTTCGGTGGTATATCTTTTAACTATAATAATTAATTACATTATAATTTTAAAAATAGAACACATTTTTTTAATATAATGTTTAGCAAAAATATCAATTTGAGTGACTCATTTCTTTTTGTAAGATATAGTTAAAATAAAAGTTTATATATATATAAGAGAATTAAGAGCATTAAATATTAATGCATTTTTAATATTCAGGTGAACTTTTTTGTTAGATAAAATACGGGGAAATTTAAAGACATTTATTTTCAAGCAAAGTTGATCGTTCTCTTACAGAAAAAAAAATATGCAAACAAAACAGAGCATACCAATAAAAATGTACTTTTTTTAATAAAACATTCTTAAAAATTAAAAATACGTTTGACGAAAAAAGAAAAATATTTTAACCAATAATCGATAGCAAAATATTTATTTCTTAGATATAAACTACTGTTAAAAGTTGAAAATGGAAAAAGAAATATTAATGCATTTACTACATTAGATTCATGAGTTTAAAAATGATGATAAAAAGCAAAAATACCGATAGTACGCAGTGAATATTTCTTTTTTGCTAACAGAAAAAATAGTTTAAATGCTCGCAAGGAACGTTTATACTGTATCTTTCAAAATAATAAATGTCTACTTCAAATCTTTGTTTATGTGCTTGATTTTGAAAAAAAAATCTAATAACCTAGTCTAATTAAGATATTAAAAATTTAATTAAAAAGTTAAAAAGTAATTAGTTTATTTTTAGTCTTTATTTTTCACAGTTCAGAATTAATACTATACATCAAAAATATGTAACACTATTAGTATAAAAATACTAAATATAAATCCAATTAAAAAATTTCAATTATTAAAATAAATAATAGTTTTAAAATAAACTTTTATATAGACATGTATTATTAAATTACTTAATACCTCGGGATATAATTGTGTTTGCGTGCGAAGTGAGGAAATTTAATTAGTTAAAACTATAAAAACTGTATAATTATGTCTAATAAATGGATGTATATGTCTGAAAATACTAATATTCAATTAATATTAGTGTTTTAAAAACATCAAATCCTCTTTAGATTAAACTTTATCATAAATATTTCTGCCAAGTATGATTAACAAAGAAGTTGGCGTATCATATTTGTCTTTGTTAATGTTCAATATTTAGACTTTCTCCAGTAATGTTGTGAAATATTATAGCCGAAATTTAAAAAAGAGTTACTATGCGTCTTGAAACGTTTTTCCGCCTCGAGGCTGCAAGATCGGCTTCCCTGATAACGTTACGTTGTTCTTATTTACACATGCACCGCTAAGATATTGCAGGATCCTTTCATCTGACATCACGCCGACAATCGATGGTCATGGGAAAAACAACACTCCACCTTCGAGTCGAACCTCACGGGAATTTCGAAGTGTAAGAAGATACCACCCCACCCCAAGAGAATGCAGAGTAGAGTCCACTTGAATTACTCGAAAAAAGACACTGTGTTTTTACTCCTCCATTACCAATAACATATTCTGTAGTATTAAAATACTCAAAGTTTGAATAACGTGTATCTAACTGTAAATATTGTAATTAATAGCTGTAGATGTAATTAATCAATAGTTTAATTTCTTTTTTCACGCTCCCAACAATTTTCCCAAATCGTCACAATCTGAACTGTTTTAAAAAATATGTTCTATGCCTAATTTGAAATTTAAAAAAATTATATATATAATATTAAAATTAATATTTCTTAGAAAATCAATAACAGGGACAAAAATGCATCAGAAAAGTCAGGTTTGGGTGTTTAAAACATATTTTTTACCCATGTTAATCGGTATATTTTTCTGATGTGAACTACAAGCTCGTTTGTTTTAATTTTTAAACAAAATATTGTTTTTTTTTTTTTTTATAAAAAATTAAAAATTGCGTATATAATGACAAATAATTGACATTTTTTAAAATGTGAATATATGGGGGTAAAGTTAGAGATTTTTGTTTATATGTCCTTATTTATTAATTTAATCAAACAATGTTTGAGGTCCTGCATATACTTCACAGTTTGTGTAAAAAAAGTTATCAGAACTTGCTTTTCTTCAGATTTTTACCAATAAAAATATATGATTTCAAAATTTAACTTTGGTATTCAATTTATTTTTATGTTGTTTTAATTCCCCTAATATGTATTTTATTCAATTATTTTATTTATATTGTTTACTTATCAAATTATTTCTGTATACGTTACTAACAATTTTAAATTTACAATTTTATTTGAGGATATTATATTTACATATTTAAACATGAGATTTTCTTATGGTATACTCATTTTAAATACCCTTATATTAGATTTAACACCACTCAGACAATTAAATAACACATGAAATAGAATCTGTGAATTAACAAACCTGTTTACAATATAATGTTTAAATTCTATGCATCCATTCAAATATATTTCACACAAATCTTAAACACTGAAGTTCGATGAACATCTTACAGCTTCATTTAATAAGCAAAATGCAATCCTATGGACAACAATTTGCCGGAATTCCAAATACCCTTTCAAGATAACCCAGACATTTTATTCCGCATCCCGCAAATCCAGATTCGTAGAGACGATGTAGTGACAGATGACCTGTCAGTGCGGAACAGGGCGTCCAAAGTCTTTAATGGCAGATCATGCAAGTGGATCGATGATGTGGCCAATGGGATATATACAATGCCTTTTTCGCTCTTTCTGTAGCTTTGGTGAAGCGTCATAAAATATTTTTCAGGGAAAGTCTATTTCACGGTAAAAGGGAATGTTGACTGCAGCGGTTAGATACAGAGAAAAATTGGTGAGAAAATGGCATCGTATTAAATGGTGGCTAAAAAGTAAGGAAACGACCTTGAAATGCTCAGAGAATAGCGAAAGCTGAGCAGTTTTGGAAATAATATCCCCTAGTACAGGGGTGACGAACCTTTTTGTATCAAAGTGCCATTTTTTCTAAAACAAGTGTTTAATGGGGTATAGACGTGCCGTCAAATAATTTTGTCTTGTGATTTTTGGGGAAATACTAACCACTCAAAACTCTTTATTTACTATTAAAAAATACATTTTGCTCTGTATAGTAGCAAATGTTTTAGGTATACGTTAGGTTAATAAAATACGGTATAAAATATTAGGTATACGTTAGGTAAATGTTAGGTATACGTGCAATTCAAATTAAAGTAACATTAGTGTGACTTCTGTTGATGCCGATCAGATGACAAATAATTTACATTAGGATTGTAAATTGTTACTTTTAGTAGAACACATGCTGAATTAGAGTCATCTGCCAAATGGTTTTCTAAGTGTGTCTTAAATGTTATTCATCTCTGAAAATAATGATTCTCGGGCATAGGTAGATGAAAATATGGTTAAAAAAGTATGAGCCAGCTTCTTCAAACAGTTAAATGCATCTGGAATCCAATTCCATGTTTCCAAGATTTCGTTACTGACATTTTTACTTATATTGCTTGTTAATTTTCTGTTTCAATCAATTCCAGCATTTTTCTTGTTTTAATAAATTTATGAATCCATATCGGACTAGACTGGGAATCAAGCACAGTTGCATTTAAAATTCTTCAGTTTCTTCCAATCGAATTGGGACAAATTCAGTTTATCAAATGAAGTCACATCAGGGTACATAATAATTATGGAAATAAGTTCTTGAATAACTTTTTCTTCGTCTGATTTTTTTCAAGTTCAGGAAGTACTAGTAGTTTCTTGTAATAATATCGTTTCTGAAAATATGCAATTTAGCGTCAAAAGCATTGAGATCCTTCTTAAAGATAATATTTTTTATTTGTGTCTTGAGGCTTTACATTCAATTCTTTGAAATGTTGGCATATGTCAGCAAAAACGCGACTGATCGCTCGCATTTATTCGTAATGCTTCATAGTGAACGTTGTTATTTTGAACTAAAATGCTAACCGTTTTGATCGTAGACGTTCCCAAGTAATTGTGTCGCGTGCCATTGGTTCGCCATCCTTGCCCTAGTAGAAGGTGTAAAGCATCCTTGAAATAGAATTTTAGATAAAATTCTTAAGTATATGAGGAAATAAAATTTAATTAAATGGTGGTATTGCTAAAAGTGAGTTGCATTGATTTAACAAGAAAAAGGGAGTAGGATACGCTTGCCTTTAAAAATATATTTTTGAGAATAGAGGATGTAATTGACGTTTATGCTATTATCTAGCATCAGTCAAAGAAAACTCATTTAATACACATTGGTACATGAATTGAAATGCCGAAAGAGAGAGGGAAAGAAACTAAATATGTATTAAATCTTGCTACAGTGAGGATTATGGTAAATTTAATTTTCAAATCATTACATATAATGGAAAGATTGATTTTAAATTTAGATTCTTAAAAAAACATGAATTGTTAATAATGAATTAAGTAAATCTGTACGATTGATGAAATAAGGAGGTACAAGTTTCTAAATCAATTGAAATGAATTAAATTTTGAATAAGTTTAAATAAAAGAATGAAAAAAAAAGAATTTGATTTTTTTAAAAAGAATTAATTTTACATAAAATAAAAAAGTAACATCTCATTTTGAGTCACCACGATATCATTTGGAAACATTAAATTAAAAAATAAAAGTATATTTAGTATTTTTAGCTATTATTCTTTTTCTATGGAGCTTTAAGATATAAAAAGGAAAATTTGAGGGCTGTTTAAGAAAACAGATACAATTTTAGACCTAAATGTTTAAAAGCCTGAGTCTTTAAAACCGAAATGGCAACAATGAAAAACCCTGAAGAAACCATTGGGGAATCATAGAAATTTTATTTCTAAAAATAGCAAATGTTAATGCGACACAATTTTCAAAAAGTTGAGATGTAGTTTTAAGTACGAAAAGGACTTATAAAATTTTTGTTTAGATTATTTTCCTAACATCAAAATGCATTAAACAGAATGAAAACATGCGGAGACAATTCTTGGCATAAATTGTAATTTTGTTATTTATAGAGAAAGAGGATTATGTAGTTTTATACTTTTAGTACATATTTTAAAATATTTTCTAACTTCCTCATCATATATTATACTCATAACTGTAAAACAAAATGTAAATTGTATCCCTGAGTAAATTATAAAGTGTGAGGCACATTTTTTAATTACATTTTCTACCTCATGTACATTTAAATGATATTAAATATAATTTTTTTAAGTTCAACTCTGTGAAAAGAATATTAAGGAAAGATATAATTTTTTCTAGATCATGCAAACATTTCCAAAAATGATGAATAATGCATTTGTAATTTTACACTAAAAGCGAGTTCTCTCTGTCTATAGCAGGAATTAAAATAAAGAAAAATAAATCAAGTAATCAAAGTAATCATTCTATAAACTTTAGAAATTTTTTTTGTCATCTATAATACTTTTCTATTTTATTTTAAATAAATTTTTGTGTTTAATAAAATACAAATCTTGAAATCATAATTAAAATAAAAAAGTTAAATTATACTTTATTTTCAAAAATTAGACTGTTCCCAGGGAAAAAAATGTCTGAGTAACCAATGTTACATTTTTAAAGAATGCTATTTTGGCGTCTTATGTCGATACAATAATTTTTATGATAAAATGAAAGAATTTATTTTTTCTTAAAAATGGAATTAAATTTCATTGGAAATTCAAATTGAAATGCTTTTTAAAGTAAAAAAAAATACCCAAACAGATGTTTTTGGATGTTTTTTTATCCTCATTGTAATGAAGAAAATTTGAGAAAGTTAGTTCTGCAAAACAACATATTTTTTGTTAATGTTTTGATATTTTATGAATTACTTGAAATCATACATATTTAAAATACATATGTTTGTGTATGTGAATTTTTCTCATTATATTTTTTAAGAAACTAGAAATATTGTGACATTTTTTTAGAATGTAAGTATATCATAATATTTATTTCAGAAAGCAAAAACCCTTAAAAGGTATTACAGAAGTGTTAATTAAATTTAAAATTAATTATACAAGGTATAATAGAAAAAAAAATTAGGCTTCAAATAAACAACTAAAAACATTTATAATAGAAATGAAAATTTCATTTCTGAAAAGGGGGAGAGGAAAGTTTCTTGGAAAGCCACTGTTGCAAGAGTCAATTTTGATGAGTTTTTTAAAACAACAAACAGTTTCTGGTAGCGTGTCAAAATCGACGCCGAAATACTGAAGTAGCAAAATAAACAATTTGAAGACATATTCCGTAAATATTCTTAAATTCAGGGTGTACGTAAATGTAGGAAATATTGGCGTGAAATTATAAGTGAAAGAAATATTTCAAACCGTAGAATATTTTTATAAGAAATGATCATAATTAATTTAGAATACAAATATATAACAAAACTTGAGTGGTGCATAATTAAGTGTGGCGTAAGTGATTCTTTAACTATGATGATTATTTTAGATAGTGTTTATTATTTGATGGCATTGACGAGGCAGTCTTGTAAGTTAATCCAGTTTTCTGACCATCTTGAAAAACATAGGCATATTAAAAACATAAAGTATGGAGGACACTACTTGGAACAAAGAAAACGAATACACAACGCGCATCGGTCGACTTCCTGTTTATGGACAAAGACAGAAGAGGCGGGATTTTCCAGTCTCGGTATTTATACCAAGCGGGAAAACACATGACTGGGGGTGGATGGATGTAGTTCAAGATATTCTCGTTAGGAGGACAACTAAGACATTAATTAAACGTGGATGCTGAAAGAATGGACTATAGATAAATCAAAAGCTATTAAAGATGAAATAATTGGGAATTATTTAAGCTTGGAAATACAGATGGACATTTCAAAAGACGATTTTAATATATTTTTTAAGAAATCATTTCTCATATTTGCATTTTTTTATTACTTGGAAATATGTTCAATAAAATTAATAACTTGAGAGAACATACATATAACCAGATGTTAAAAGTATTTGATTGTTTATATATATATATATATATTTATGGCATATAAATTCTGACATATTTCAGATTTAAAATACTATATAGTGAACTACACAAATAAAGTCATAACAATGAAAAACAAATACATATACTGATTAATTTCATAATGCACAATGTGTACCACACATAATAAAAAAAATCGTGCATATCATTACAAGTGTTGCAAAAAAGAAACACATTTGTAGAGAAATGCTATGTTACAACGCTTGCTAGACTTCACTCATATATTTTAATTTTTTTTCTCTATTTAACTTTAAATAATCAGAGAATTTTATTCTTTCCATGTTATATATATATAACTCGTAGTTATAAATAAACTTTCAACATTATTTCGAGTTCAGATTACACTTACTCGAAAACAAGTAATGTAGTTTATGTTGTGTACTTTGTTACAGAATAACAATTTCAAAAGGAAAGTAATGCCTGTATCACTAAATATTTTGCCCACTTTTTTTGAGAAAATTTGTTGTCTTAATTGTCATATGGTTCTCTTAAGAAAAAAAAACTGTAGAAAATATTAAAATTCAGGTATTATCTGTTCCTTTACAAATTTTAAACTTTTGAAAGGAATAGACTACTTGAAAGATTAGTAAGGTTAATGATCAAACTTTAATCTCCTAAAAGACATGAACAATATTTCAAACAAAAATATTTTAATTTTAAGGCCTTGTGTATGAAAAAGCTGAATTTTTCAAACAATTTATTCAATGATAAAAAATATTTAAAAAAATAACACCAGGAAAACTAGCAAGATAAACGCAAATTAAATATATTGTATTAGAAAATTAAATTGATTGTAATATACAAATATTAATAGTTTACTTTAGAATAAGTTTAATGTACTTGAATATATACTTGTGCATATTAAGTCTATCTCGAAATGTACAGTTCAATACTTTGTTGCATACTAAATTTGTTGCAGGGTTACAGTGAAAATTTGAGATTTCAAGACTGAGTTTGAAATAATAAAAAATAATACTGAGATATTTTTTCTTTACTCTAGTATTTCTATGAATTTATTTTACTCTATTATTTCTATGAATTTATTTTACTCTAGTATTTCTATGAAAAAGAATATCACGAACAAGAAATTTAATAATAAAATAGTACTCCAATACAGATATTAATTCTCAGAAATGATGATATTAAAACACGTTTAATATAAACTAAGCATTGATTTAATAATCTGTAAAGTTTCATTGGAGAGTTTTCAACATATAACAAACATGTAACATCTCAATATTAGTACATAACATGTTCGTACAAATATTTGATACCTTAATTTCTGATTATCATAAAATTTTTCTTAAAAAAATAAATTGGTTCATTTTTCTATTTAATTAATAATTAAAGGGAAGTAAGTAATATTCATTTATTTTATAAAGTGGCAAATTATACATCTTTCAAAGAATAAAATTCGAGTTATGTTAAAGTTAGAATATTATCATAAATTTTTGTGAAATCTAATTATTATAAAATATTTTCAATAACAAAAAAATATACAAAGTATTTCAATTCTCAAGATTGTGATGCCAATGGTGGCGTTTAACAGCAATTTTCTCCAAAAAATATAGAATGAATCTTTATATCTAGATACAAATTTCAAACTATAAGCAATTAAAACTTCTATTAAAAACTACACTCATTTATTATAACAATGACAATTTTGAAAAAATTTTCTAAGCCTGAATTCTACCTCGAGGTCTCAAATTTGTTGTAAAATCTTTTATTTAAATTAGAGTTTGAATATATAGCTTATAAAAGTTCTTGACAACAACAAATAAATAGTACATTGAAATTCAAAATTTGTTGCAAAACTGATTCCAAAATATTTCATCGTTTACGATAAAATGTTATTTTACTTAAGAATGTTTTCATCAACATTATAAAAAAATAATTAAGTCATTGGAGATTGACTTGATAATATAGCTATATATAATATAGCTATATAATATAGCATGAAATTCTTAACTGGTACTCTGTTATTATTGAATTCCAAACCATATAATCGATTTGAAGGCCAACTCATTTTAATCTTCCACAGTTAAAAGACTCCCTGTTATGTTAATTTGCTTGATTGGAGTTGTTGTTTATTGTTGATTATGTTTGACTGATAACTGTAACGTTGAATCAAAGATTTACTAATTAGTAATAAGCAATTTTAAAATTCACATTATATGTGGAAAAAAATGACTTTCGGCTTTTTTTACAGATATAGAACAGCAAGACTTTCAGGTCTTTTATTTGTTTGTAAGAGAATACTTAGGAAATTAAATATAGGTATAAAAGGAAATAAAAATAAGCTCTAAGTAAATGGATTGAGTCGCAAAATACAACTTTTTAATAGCCATCAAAAGATACATTTTAGAATTAAAAATATATATTATGCATATTTAATACAGTTTCAATATTTTTCATTTATGTCCCTTGAATATTTCAAGTCTCTAAAGATTTGAAGAAATTGCAATGAATTCCATTGTAAGTATGGAGAAACTGCATCTGAATAAAATCGTCTGGCAGAAAATCAGTGTAATGGAATAAATCGAACAATTTAAGCTTTTAATTTTAGAAATTGAAAGGAACACTTCTTTTTCTTATATCGATTATTTACTTAACTTAACGCTTTTTATGTTCTAAATTTCGTGACTTTGCTACAATCAACCTGATTTATTTTTTCGTGTTTTGGATGTTTATTTTTGTTGTTGTCTTTGGATGTTTATTTTTATTCTTGGTGAAAAAAAATAGTTTTGTTGTTCAAAATATCCTTCGGCAAGCAGAGAGAGAGAGAGAGAGGAAAAGTCGGTTCCGACATTTAACAGAAATAGATGGCATTTCGAAAGTAAAAGAAAAACATATCATTCGCAACTTTTTTTTAAGCGTCAGGGGTAAAGAAAATACAGAAGTTTATATCTTCAACAATGTTATTGAGAAATATAAACAAGTTCATCTTTAAGAAGAAATACTTTTTAGCTAATTAATTTCAAAACACTTTTGTAATTTTAAACACAACAAAATTTAGGAGAAAATGACATTAATATTTCATATATTTCCTTTATGTGGTAATATATTATTAATGATATAAAATATTAAGTTGTAAATTAAAATAAGTTAGCAATATTAGCCTTTGATATAATTTACATTAAACCAATTAGTTTTATTTATTTTATACTTATACATTTTGCAGAAATGCATAATACCTTGAAGGATATGATTTTACTGATTAATATGTTATAGAAAGGAATGTTTTCTGTTTTTTCGTAAAACTTTATATAGTGAAACAACAATATTTGTAATGCATCCTTTTGATGAGGAAGAGTACTAGTAAGTTTTTATTTCTTGCAATTAGTGTCGATTATTTAAATATGGCGGTACAATAAGGAATATATTTTCCACGCGCTTTCAACTTAAATTTATAAGAGCTTCAAAAACTTAATTTTTCGTCCTTCAGTGTAAAGGCCATTTATAAATGTTCTCTAAAAATGTAAAAAAAAATATATATATACTGTACTTTATAGCGAACATGAATTTTTAAGCAAAAAAAACATGTAAGATGACAGAATCATGACTGTATCTATTCATACACTGATTTTATTCTGTTTAAATGACTAGCAGGATTACTTAATCCTAATCAATTTGAAATATGTCACATCGCGTCTGTGATCAAAATCATTATTATCATCAGAGCATAACTGTGGCTGATATAGAATAACTCTATCTCATGTTAAACAGCTGAGTTGTAAGTAATTTATAATAATTAAACATAAAAAAAACTTTGTGAATATTGTAAATCTTTTTTTTGTTTTATTAACACTTGTGTACATTCTCTTAAAATTTCATTGATTTAAAATAACGAGCTCCGTCACTAATAGCCCCCATGTTCCTTTATAGTTTGGCATAAATAAACCCTTTCTCACTCATATAAGTTCCATTGCATTAAGGAGTTAATGTCTCCCATTCAATAACAATCAGTTCAAATTATTTTAAAAATCTAAAATATAAATGTAAATATCTTTCATCAATCATTAAATAAGTTACTACGCAACGCACAAAATAATATATTCTTAATAATGATAGTTCAACATATAGAAGCTATGATAACCAAGTGGTCATGTTCCGAGATCATGGCCGGCATTATTGAGTTGTAGATTTGAGTCCAGATGTTACTAAATCTCCATTGTGTAGAAGGGCTGATGTATATTAAATTTGTCGAGATTCAAGGTGTTCATTTAGTGTGATAATATTATTTAGATATTGGGTGCTAGAGCTGAAGCTGTAACGGGTCAATTTGCGTTCTTCCAACTAATGCTCTTGGGAAAAATAACACGGGTCTTTAAATATTATCCTATTAAAACATTTCCTTCTCCTCCTCCGAAGAAGACGGGATTATTCAAATCAAGGCTTGTATATAAATATTAACTCTCTAGCTCGAAAGGAGAGAGAGATTAGACGATAACAGGACTGTAAGTAGTAATTACCATAAAGCTAGGCGTAAGCGCTTCTTAGATAGTTTGATTAATATTAAGTTTGACAATTTGATCAAATTGGATTCAGGTTGGTTTGGATTGGATTACTTTAGAAATTAACTTTAAATATAAGAAGATAAAGGCCTGGACGTTCTAAGTGTAAGTGATCCGATTTATTATCATATCCTCCAATTATCTCGTCTACCTCCCTATTGCTTCAAAATATTTTTTTTCATTGGTGCATTTTTTAACTTGGGTTGTTGAATTCGTGGCTTTGTTAAGAATTGTTAATAAATAGATTTTGTTCTGAATATGGCTAATCTTCCTTCTGACCTTCTTTCACTAATGGATGGGATAGCCATCCATTACTAAGTTTTGTGTGTCTTCTTCATTTGTGCATGGTTCAAAATTACGAGATTCTTCACCATTTCCCCTCATGTTGCTTCTAAGTGTGACGGCCATAAACAATCAGTTGATCAACATATCATATTCGTATTTAAAGATACCCGAATCATTCTACATGTTCACGTAAAAGAAAGTGTAATATTCGTGTTATTTTTAATTTTACACTTAAATGTAAGAATGAAAATAATCGATATATGTTTCAACTGAAAAGAGAAAGTCTAATAAACGCTTTCGTATCACAGTGAAACACAGTTTGTGCTAACATCATGTTTGAACACTCTTTATAAAAGCAGAATGCTTCATCTATCTTCTCGTCCCCTTCCCCCAAATAATAATTTTTGTTATGAAATGATAATTCATAACTTAATTGAATTCAAAATTTATACTGAAATTGAGTTAAATATTGAATATATATATATATATATATATATATATATATATATATATATATATATATTTATATAAGAGAGAGAGAATTATTAATGTAATTTAAGAAGAAAGTCAAATAATTCATCTCTACTCCGTTAACAAGTGAGTGACAGCTATATTAACATTGCACAAAAAGCTACATGAAAGCGACTAGCAGTAGGTCTCGTAATTCTGAGCCAAGGTCAAATGGCGAGGATGACGTTTAAGCTGGAGGTAAGACTGCAGAATTTGGCAACGTCTTTTGATTTGGCGAAATTGGTAAATAGCATAAAACGTAAATACTGTTTCTTCTTATATATCTAATGCAATCTTTTTCGTACATGGCTAAGGCATCTTGACATGTGCTTCCAAAAATATATCTTTTATCTTCCTTAACAGCTTAGGCATTTTGATTTTATAATTCTTGATTTTTTTAACATGAACTTTTTAAAATATACTTGTGTTTATAAAGATTGAAATTTAAGGAGGATTAAACATTCCAAAATTTTGAATAAAAAGAGCAAAATTACTACTTGAAGCCATTTTCGAATGCTAAAAACATTTTGCCCAAGACCAATTGTTCTCAAAAATTAATCCACAGAAATTAAAAATACTACAGACACTGTAATCCGTCATTCTCTTTTTCTAACTTCTCCTTTCTTATGGAATCTAAAATCAATAGTCTGGCATGATCTAAATTTAGATAAAAATTGCTTCTTGTCTTTCTCCTTTTCTTTTTCGCCTTATTTCCAAATAATCCAACAAAAAGATTCAGCAAGTGAGTAAAAAAAAAGGGGGGGATAGAAAAAAGTAAACGCAGAAGAAAATAAAAAGCTTTGTGAATCTCGTTAAGACTGTGCAAAGTAGAAATAGCCACAAAAAGCAATTTTTCTGACAAGCCAAGATTCATTTGACCATCATTATGGGGATGAGTGGGGGCGGTTCAAGTTCTCTTCTTCCCCGTGACATATCTTCCCGTCAAAAAGCCCTGATTAAAGTCAAGAATTTTCATTCTTAAATTAGACTTTCAATTAAACCGCGCCGGAGATGTTGAAACACGAACCGAAAATCTATTGCAACTTTTTAAAATCAATTTAGAGTTAATGAGGTCAAGCAAAAAGCGGTTTCTTGTTCTAAAAAGGACAAGTAATCTCTTATATTATGTAAAAAGTTGGGGTTTTTTTTATCTAATTTAAAACAACTCAAAGAAATTGGGATTTCAAATATTATTATCGTTTCTATATGCATTTTCAGAAAGAACAATATTTAATAGCCTCAAAAAAATTGTTGCCAAATGCAATAAGTTGCTTAAATAAATTAAATAGTAGATTCCATCAAACTTTGTTAGAAAAATGGCTGAAACTCCATGCAAACTTAATTATTTTTATATTAATTAATTATATAATGTTCTTTTTGCAATTTATGTAACATTAAAAAATCAACTGATTTCAATTTTACTCTGTAAACTGAATGAGACAGTGTTACGAAGAGCAAACAATATTTTAAAAAGTTTCCTTCTACTTTAAAAATATTTATAAAAAAATTATTTTTATGATTATTATTGGTCTATGAAGGAGAAAACGATTAGTTTATTAATTTAGTTCATAGGGGTTAATTTAACTTAAAATGCGATTCTCTTTTGAAGAATTGATGTGCTATTACATCCGAAATTTTTTATTTATGTTTGTACTACTAGTTACGTATCTACAACTTTATCTCCAGAAGTTAGAATATCGAATGTATAATACGAGGATATACTTTTGATATTTTAAAAAGAACTTTAATATTTTTTTGATAATCTGTTACATTCAAAACTAAAACTTCCTTAATTACGCATTAGGGAGTATTAAATTTTTTTCAGAGTTTCAAAACCTATCTTTAAGGAAAGGAAGTTCTATGATATGTAGATAAAGGGAAAGATAAAGTAAAAAAAGAGAAATAATTCTTATCTAAGTACTGCCACAAGAGAGAGGGGAATGAAGTTAAGATATTCGAACGTTTTCCATGCTATAAGTAAAAGCAGTTTTTGCGAAAATTAAAAAAATCATTTTAGTACTTTTCAACATTTACTGCGAGTAGAGGACACATTTTAAATAATTCGAAGAATAAAAATTATGTGCATTTAACAGCTTCTTTAATATTAAATTCAAAACATTAGTACTAAATTAGACAGTGGTATTTAGCTTTAAATTAAAACTGCACCGCATGATAAAGCATATGGCAGAGAAAAGCTTAGATCGAACTGATTTGACGATACTATGAGAGAAAGCAGGATTATGAAATCCAATTGGGTGCAAAGAAAAGTTCTGTCACTTTTGGGGTCGTGAATTTTTATGCGTTATCGATCCTTAGCAAGAATTCGAAACCAGCTGAAACAGCTTTAAACAGTTAGATTTATATATTTTCGATGCTTTATACACATTTTTTTCGCATTTTAGTCAGTTTTTTTAAACTCGTAAAACTATCAACATGATTGAAGAAAAGTTGCATTTAAGACATTTTATGATGTTCGAGTTCCATTGTATGTTGTTCGATGGAGGCAAAAATAAACTTGTGTGGCGTGTTTAGAGAGGAAGCAGTTACAGATCGAACACGTCAAAGATGACTTGAGAAATTTTGCTTGGGTGATAATTATTTGAAAGCTGAACCCAATTAAGAAAGTCATCAGATGTCAGTGGCGAAGTGATACGCAGTATGATCAGGACAAAACCCACATTAACTAATCGTTACTACCTCAGGAGTGGGCTTCAAGCTCGAAATTCTTCAGACTACTATTTTGGACTACATTAAAATGCTTGGTTTTGTGTCTAAACTGTCTGTTAGTGTACCACACGAATTAAGCGAAAAAAATTTAATGGACAAAATATCGAAATGTTCTTCAAATTGTACTTACCAGAAAAGGAAACCTTTTTTGGACCACTTGGTGACTGCAGATGAAAAAAGAATAGTGTACAAACACGTGGTTAGGAAATAAAGCATATGTTTACAAAAGAGAAACGTCACATCCAAAGTTGGTGTGCACTAGAAGAAGGTTATGTTGTGTTGGTGGTGAGACATCAAGGGTATAATGCACTATGAATTCATGAAAAAAATGAAACAACCGTTACTGTCCGAACTTGATGTTTTGAACAAAGAAATTCAACATAAACTCCCATCTTTTGCCGACAGAAAAAGTATGATTCTTCATCATGACAATGCTATACTACATTTAGCATGGTAGGATTTGAAAAACTGTATCTCAGCCAGCCTGTAATCCTGATATTGTACCATCTGACTATCATCTGTTTAGTTCTCTGCAAAGCTTTCTTGATGAATATAAATGTATAAATGATGAGGGCGTTCAAATGACAGCGGTGGAATACTTTGTCTCCAAAACAAAGAGCTCCTTTCCAAGGGGTTAGATAAGTTGCCAGGACGCTGGCAGATTGTTGTAACTAACTTAGGATAATATATATTGCATTAAAATTGAAATAAAAATAGGAAAAAATCATTTTCACCTTAAGAAAAAAAATGACAGATTTTTCCCTCTCATCTAATACAAAGTTATAGATTGAATTATTCAACAATCAATACTCACTAATCATCATTTTTCATTATTTCTATTGTAGAAAAAAATAATAAGTCTATAATCATGTAACCAAAAAATTATGCTTTTTGCTACTTTTTCCCTAAAATAAAGTCCCTTTGTTGCAATATTTAAAATTCCTTTTTTAAACTATGTTCCTCTTAATTTCCCCATAGACCATCTTTTCCACATAGATATGTTCCAATTGGTAATTATTCTTATTCTATATAAGCACGATCCATCCCCCTTATGTTACATATACCTTTGTTTAGTCTATAAAAATATTGCATATATAAATATAGAGAAGATCACCCCACCCCCAACTTAAATAAAACTACCATGCTACACCTCAAGTGAAATTTGTCTTAAGACGAACAAACTCATCAACATATCTGGTTTATAATTGCCCTTTTTTGTTTCTTTTTCTCTCCTTAATTCTGATGCTTACAAATAAAAGCTGGTATATTTTACAGTCAAATGGGCTCAATTCATGTGACGTCATATTTACATGATAGTGAAAACCACTTGATTTTAGTCAATCAATTTAAAACTTCATGCGATGTCATAGTCACAAGATAAAAACTAACTAGTGTTTCCTGCTAATCAATTCACGCGCTCCGGTGTTGCCAAGTTTTGCTCTTTTCAGAAACTTTCTCTTAAAAAATACATAAGTATACAAAATGCATTTTATTTAAAAGTATAAGCATAAAAAATATGATTTTTTAATGTAAAAAAATATTTTTGAAGAAATCTCCCCCTACAAATATAACAAGTACAATTAGTGTATTGTTTGTTTTGAATTCAATGGAAAACGTGTTTGTTTTTATTATGTGGCTTCATGAATTGAGCCCATTAAGAACATTATGTACCGTAAATAGCATTTGAAACTTCTGCAATGACAGCACATTAACATACACATTATTATATCATGTTGTTTAATAACAATTTACAATTTTCAAACTACAATGATGAGTATTTCTTAAAATGTGCAGCCAAGAAATGTTCTGATGATAAACCATGACTTAAGAGAAGTTTTAAGAAGTCATTATTATGAAAATTTGTTCTTAGTTTTTCCATTTCAAATTGTTTCGATTGCTTTTGGAAATGATCCAAATCGCCCTTATCTGATATCAAACGCAAAATGAAAATTTGCTTGCTTCTTTTTTTTTTGTTACTAGACAAACAATCCTTACACTTTCCACGACACTTAAATTGTGTTTTATTTTCCATGCTTGACATTTGAAAACAATATTTTCCTTTTATACATCCAGTTTAATTACAAATTCAGTAGTTTATACAGAATTAGAGATTTAATTTAAAAACTACTGATTCAAATGGAAACGATGACTGAATACATTTCTTAAACTAAAGAAATCATGAATAATGCAAATAATGATTATACTTGTTTACAAATAACAGTAAAATCTTCTTTGTTAAGAAACATGCAAAATATTTATGAAATAAATTGCTTGGAACATTATCGCAATATTGAAAAATTAATTTTCTTAAGTGTTATTCAGAATTGCCTGCAGATTAAAAAAAGTTGTTTGTTAAAATAATGATTTTCTTCTAAGATTACTTAGCACTTTTGCAATTCCTTTTTATAACCTAAGAAACATTTGTACACTTCCATTGAATTATTCCGTAAGATAATTTTTGTATTTCATGTCCTGAAGTACATTAAGTATCATAAGATACATCATGAATAATTTTTAAAAAAGTATTACTTTAAAAGATTTCCGATTTCAAACAGGTATTTTTATGTCTCTTATTTGTTATAAATCAGATTATGATCCTTATTAGTTACAAGATAATTATGAATGCTTTTTATTTTAAAAAGAGAGATACATTGTTAATCATAATTATATTCTTTGAAAATTTATTTGGTATTTATATAAAAATAATGGAAGCAAGGAAAATAACAAACTCGCGTATTAATGCATAAATCAAATAAACTAGAAGCAAGTTTGTTAAATATTTTATTGAAAAAACGTTAAATAGATTTGTAAGAAAGTATTTTAATATATATGAAATCTAATTCACACACACACATATATTAAAAACATTTTTAATATAATTTCTCATTTTTTAAGTAATTAGGTACACAAAAAAACCTTAAACGTAATATTATTCTTTTTCCGGACATGTTTTTACTTTAGTTAATATCTTAATATTTCTGTATTATATTATTGTAGTACAATTAAACATTCAGGAACTGAAATGATAACTGAGGGGAAATTATTTTAAATTGTATCCCTTTTAAAATCCTCATATTGAGAACACTTTATGCCCTTGAAAAGCTTAGTTTTTTTTATTGTAATGAAAGTGTAGCCTTTTAGCATTCAACATATATTGTTTACGAAGAACTTTTGGCAGAAATTACAGTTATCTTTAAGGTATTATTCATGTCAAGTCTCTTTTTTTGTAATATAACTGTTTTAACTTTATATCCTATTTTTAACTTTTAATTCAGGCTATAATTCATTGTATAATTTTGTTGTAATAATATATATATATATATATATATATATATATATATATATATATATATATATATATATATATATATATATATACTTCGGTTTTATTATTAACAAATTCTTAACTTTATTTTTATTAAACTTTTGTGTATAAAACGAAAATTAATAACTTAAAACTAATTCTAATTTATTTTTAAACGGTCAATACTTGCTAAATGTGACTTTTGAATCTGTAGTTTTTTTACCAAATAATCTATGTTTCGAATAGTTCTTGAAAGTTCTAACAGAATTATGTTGTTTGAGGGGTATATCAGTTAATTTTGAGCGATATTATGATTTTATTATGCTCATAATTAGAAAACATTTCCTCACTAACGTATGTTCATCGAAAACTACAACTGCATCTGAAAGCAAAAGCGTGTAAATTTAGAAAATTGCTTGTCGGCGTAAATCTCCATAATAAATATCATTTAGATAACTTGAGTTGAGATAAGTTCATTATATTTGGTTTTCAATCTAGTATGGTGTTAATAATTTCAATTTAGATTTCAAGGAGGTAACAATCAATAGCTTGTAGAGAAATTGAAAAAGGATTTATGAAAAAATAAGCATTTTTTAACATCTAGAAGATCATCCAACCTAGGACACTGAATGAACCCTTCAAAATGAATATTAAATTTTTAAACCTATAATAACTCGGTGAATAATTAACTTGATTATATAGTTACTGCATTATTTTTGAAGTGTGATAATCTTTTTTCTTCTAAGTAGAGAAAAAAGATGTAAAAGTTTGTTTAAAATAAATAAATGACCACACAATTAGGGAAGAAAAAATACAAGATTTTTCCTGTAATCTTAAATTTAAATTACTTATAAAAATATCCCATATTATAGAAAAGGAAAGCTTAATCCCACTGCAAACCTTCACTCTTGAGTAGCAAGCACTCACTGGGCAGTTCATTGTTTTCTTCCAGATATTTTAAAACACACTCCCTGAAACATCTCCCCCAAAATCTCGTGATTGCACTTAATTTGTAAGGCCAGCGAGCAGAACAATGAAGGAGTATTTATAAACGACAGTTTTCTATTGTATTCCATTAATTGTGTTCAAAACAAACTTTGAGGTTTTTTTTGTCTGAAACGATTAAATTTTAATAAAATTGCAAAAAAAAAAATATTATTTATGAAGGATTTTCCCTTTGAAACATTTGTTAAAAGGTTGAGTCATATCCTTTTCAGAGGACCATAAATCTCAATTTTATTTATTACTGCATTCCGAAGCAGCACCATCTAGTGAGCTTTCGTAGCTCCGGCTTGAATAATTTTTCGGCAGAGGCCAACTAACCACTGCTAGTTCAACACGTCGCGTCTTTACCGCATTTCCGCGCCCAGCGCGGCACCACCAGTCCTAACATCCAAGAATGAGAAAGGTTTATTTCCCCGTCTTCTAAAGGTATAACTCAACTTTTAATTAACCTAATTCCTGCATTTCTTTCTCTTTGTAAATATCCCCTTTTGTAAATATTTCCCTTTAACTTTAAATAAATTCTCTTTTACTTTGAAGTATTTGTGTTTAAATGACTTAGATTAAATTAATAATTCATCACTCACCCTTAAATACTTACCCCTAGACAAGCCACCTCACCAATCTAAAATCCCGCCTTCTGAAGAGTCTGATTTTTATTCGAAGATTTATTCGGACTCCCACATTTATTATATTTTCAAATTTTTTAATACCCTTTTTCGTGCCACTGCTACAGCATTGCCATGCAACACTGTGGCACTCATACCACAGGTTGCCTCCCCCACACCAGCACTAGATCCATGATAATATTTACGGAATATGCAAAGGCACTGCTTCTGTTAGCATAATATGTATCTTGACACAAAATCCTTCTTTTATCTCTGACACAGAATCTCTCTCTTGTGTCTCTCACGCAGAATTTTGAGACAGAATTCGAAATGCTACGTGAACAAGTGGTCCAAGCAAATTATCTGTCAGAGGTAGGTCTGATTTGGGGTTCATGTCTTCCTTCTATATATTCAGTTATTTTTAATCACCGTCAAGTGGCGATGATTGCGCCT